>PITA01018272.1:0-40877 GCA_004023965.1 Spilogale gracilis | reverse complement strand
GGGGTGGGTGGGGGTGGGGCGGGGGTGGGGTGGGGGGTGGGGCGGGGCTGGGTAATGACAGCTTTGAAAACTTCCCTGTAGGAATCAGATTGAGATGTTTAAAGACAAACTTTCAGACATCCTAAGAGCTTCCTGTTTAACCTAAACTCCCTGAGAAATCTTGACAGCCCCTCCCCTTGGAAGGGAACCGGCTGGCTCTTGATGATTGTGTCCAGACTGGCTGAAATCAGAGAGCACAGGGAAGAGAGAGAGAGAACTTAATGGTTAGTTTGCTGACCTGCTTCGCATCAGATAATGTCTGCTGAGGCTCCCGGAGTGCGCCCAGGAGAGCCAGGGCCCAAATATGGAAAAGAGAAACCATGATGAGGAGGTAGGAGTTGAAATTACCATCGCAATTGTTTAAAGTGTTATTTCAGCGCTTTCCCACACGCCTGGGTCTGGGGTTTCATTTCCCGAGCTGCTGCTCAGAGGGCCCGACAAGTTGGTGCAGGGGTATGGGGGCGCGGGCTGGGTGACAGCTCATTCGCTTCATGGAGGGGCTTTGCCCCTCACCCCTTTCACAGTATGACTTTTTCTCTTTTTGATAACTGAGGCTCTCTAGCAACTGAATTTTTAACGTTTTTGAAAACCTATTATTGATCTTTTCCCCTGAGATCATGTAGGAAGGTCAGATGCCAGGGGGAGATGGTCTTCCTGGTGTGCCTTGATCTGTTGTGTCCCTTTTTAAAATTCCCTTTCTTCAAGACCAGGTTTTCCCATTGTTGCTGCATTTATAATTTTCTTTGCCTTAGCTCCTTACCTTGTCTGAGGGTCAAAAAAAAGGGGGGGGGGAATGCCATGATCAGGGGAAAAAAAGCTGGGTGTGGGAGAGCCAGAGGCAGGTTCCAAGTGACCTGGCTCTGACACACACCTGCTTTTCTATAGTGACTTCAGGCCCAGCAAGGGACTCAGGTGCCTACAACCGGGAGCCAGAACCCTGTGAGAAACCCCCGAGCCCCAGCCATGATGAGCGCCTTGCTTCTCTTTGCTCGAACCCTCCCTGCTGCAGAGGCAAGGTTTTAGGATGTAGCCTGGTGGGTGAGAGACCCAGAAACTCACTTTTCTAACCCATTGTGGTGTGCACCTAGTGCCAAAGGAGCCCAAAGGGAGGGACCTTAATACCTGGGGCAGGAGAGGAAGGAAGAGATCAGGCGAAGAGAATGGTGAGAGGGACCGAGGAAGTATGAACAGAAGCCTGGAGGGGGAAGCAGTTTGAGAAGTCTCTGCAAGGAAGCCTTGTCAAGGAGTAAAATGGGAAGTGGAGGTGGGGGGTTGGGTGAGATGCGAGGTCGGGAGGTAACAGGCGCCTTGTGTACCTTTGTAAGGAATTTAGACCCTAGACGTGATCAGGAAGCATCAAAGGAACAATTTTAAGCTTTTTAAGAGGCATATTGCTATCAGATGTGGATGGAGGAAGAGTTTCTTTAACAGGTAAATTTCTCCTGAATGAGCATCTGCCTCCATGTAGTGTATTTTAAAAATAGCTTCATTGAGATCTAACTTGCATACCGTACAATTCACCCACTTGAAGTGTCCCATTTGATGGTTGTCAGCATATTTACAGAGTCGCGTAACTATCACTATGATCTGATTTTCATAGACGCCCCTCGCACCCCAGAGAAACCTCGTGCCCATTTGCTGTCACTGCCCACCTCTAAGCCCAGCTGCAGGCAACCAACCACTCATCTTTGTAATTTCTCCTTTTTCTTTAACATTAAGGGGAGTATCTTTTGTGAATGTATTCACTTCAGGGAGTCTCTTTGCCAAATTGTAAACTCCTGCTCTTGCCTTCCCAGCCGTGGCTCAGCCCGTTCCTGCCGACACTGATGTTTGCTGCAGGGTGGGCAGACCCCAAGGGCAGTGTGCTCATCTGCTCAGAGACCCATGTGCTTCTCGTTTCTCCTCCATGGTTGTCCTGCCTGGAGCTGTGGCCCAGGGCTGGTTTCTCAGTGGTTGTCCGGCAGCTGTAGGCTGGCACGGCCTGGCGGCGGGGCGCTCTGCTTCCTTCCTTGTTCACAGCCGGCACGTATGAGAAGTCCTTGCTTGTGTGAGCTCAGTTCCTCTTGCCCACCCTGAACCGACGAGTGCCTGAGAATTGATGAGTCTGCCCCTCTGCAGCTGGGAGGGGCTCTCTGGGGGACAGGGGGCTCCGTGGCTCCCCGTGAGCAACCACTAGTTGGCTCTGCTGGGCAAGTGGGGAGGGAGCCACCTCCGCTCCTGGTATCAGGGTACGGGAGCCTGTTTGTAGCTGACCCTCCCTTTATGTCTCTGTGAAAAGCATCATAAACTCATGTCTCATCCTAATTTGGTCACGGGGTGCACTCAAGTTTACCTTTGGACAGTGTAATAGTGTGGGCGATAGTGGGAATGGTGGTAACATGAACCTCTGTGGGAAATTAATGATTTAAGTCTCATTAGAAAAATCTATTTGCTTTAGGATAGAAATGTTTAAATACATGACTAGTAGTAAGTGCTAGAATATTGTTCTTTTCTAGTCATTAAGTCATTCCCCCTGGAATCTCTCCTTGGGGGGAAAAAATGAAATCCAGTCCTGAATATGTCAGTATTTGAGTTAGTATATGAACTTGAAATTAACAAAAACTGACTTTCTTTCAAGTATAATTTATGCTTCACTAAGCCAAGTAGACATTCTGCCAGTTATTTGGACTTTATTAAATTTTGCTTTATATGTAAAAAAAAATTCAAGGTAGGCCTCTCCTTGCAAAGTAACTTACTTGATTAGGAGCTGTATTTTCAAGTCTGTTTTGGAGTGAGGTTTGTCGTCATGTAAGTAATGAGCGTTTGCTGGTGTAGCTCTTTAATGGTGAGAACGGATGTTGAAGAAAGCAAACACCATATGCCCTTTGTTTCCCGTGCATGTCCCCTCCTGGAGGCTGGGTGGAGTGTTTCAGCTGTCTTGAATGATCTCCATTTTGCTGTTACTGCAGACTTTGCGGTTCTCCCACTCTTCTCTCCGATGTTACAACTTCTTCCTCTTCCTCCTCCTCAGTCAGAACGGTTCCATGCTCTCGAATGCCAGAGATTGGATTAATTTTGAAAAACGAGTTTCCCTTGATTTATGACAGAAATTAGTGCAGAGAATTAAAAAAAAAAAACCCACCCAGTGTGAATGTGTAGTGGGAGGGGCAGGCGGGTTGGGTACGGGACAGGATGCTTAGAATAATTCTGCTGCCAAGTGAATCAGAAAGATTTGCAGCTCTCGGCGAGCACAGAACATACTCCCGCCCGGAGTTTAGACACCGTCAGCCCGAAATCACCACTTCTTACTCCACAGAATGGACCCTTCCGCAGCCAAAGCCCCGAGTGCTGCAGAGGCGTCTGAGACTGTAAGTAGGCCATACATCTGCTTCAACTGCTCTTATGTCAGCATCTTGTGTAGCCTGTTGCCCGACTGCTTCTTAGGCCAGGAGGGAGGAGGCATGATGGGGAATTTTGGTCACAGCTCCATCCTTCGGAGATGGTGTTTTCCACTTGGACCTGGTCTCAGTTTTCTTGTTTGTGGCGGAAGGGAATTTCTTCCCCCAGGTGTTCCTCTGTGACAGAAGTGGCTTGTGGCCGAGCCCCTTTAGTAGCAGCATCTGTAAAGATTTGGGACAGCCCTGTCATCTGGTGTGAGGGCCGTTCCCTTCTCCTGAGTGCTGTCGATGAGTTTTGTCTGGGGGACACCCCAGCCAGCAGAGCCTTCTCGCCGCCAACCCCCCACAGGCATCCCTTTTGTCAGGGAAGTGTCCCTATCAAGGGCGGGAGCAGGTGACATTTCTGAGGCAGTTGGCATGTTTGGAAGCTTGGGATGAAGCCAGGTATGGAATCCAGCTTCCCTGTGACGGGAAGGAGAGAAGAATGAGATAGAAGGCAGGACAGAAAGTCAACTTGAGATCTCTCTCTTCAGAGCAGTGCCCTGCTGCTACATGCCGGTCGAGGTGGCGGGCAAAGCTCAGATCCTCACTCTGCCAACTTTGGGCCACTAGTGAATATCTCTCCTCGTCTTCCTCTTCCCATCTGAAAATCACTATCTTTGCCCTTCATGGGATTGCTGGATTACTTGAAGTCATGAATGTGAAAGTAACTAGTACTTGTAGACATTTGCTAAATGATGTATTTTTGCCCTTTGTACCCTTTCTCCTTCCTTTAGTGGGATGTTGTACCATCAGTGCGAGCACCATGTTGGGCTCCGGGAAGTGCCACCCACATGCCGTCCTGGCTTCCTTCAGGGCAGTCTTTGTGGCCTCCCAGCTCTCTTGCTTGATGTCATAGATTTGATCTTGGTGTCAGCTTTGTTCAACACCGGTGCCCCAGGTTGCCCTTTTAGCCTGGGTCAGATGATCCCCTAGGACAAGGAGATCTCAGGCAGATGGTGAGAGTGGGTCATGCTGTGTCTCAGAGACCCATTTGAGTTAACGATCATGGGGACAGGGGATCCAGGTCAGGAGGCCATGTGATGAATCCTAGGGGGACAGTGACCATTCAGAAGAGCCATTTCTCATTCAGCTTTGAGTTTCCAAGTTACAGATGCCTATATTCAGCCAGTGCAAGGGAGAAGAAACCAAAAGCTTGAAGAAAACTGCTCAGCAGTTAATCTGATTTCTGATTCAGAAGTAGGTGCAGGGCTCTGTCATGGTGGCGTTCTGACTGGTTGTTTCATTTAACCTGTTCATGGGTGTAGGCATCCTGCTTGCATACCAGTTAGTTCCCAGATGTCTTCCGCCATTATGCGCGTATGTCTGCTTAAGGGATTTTTCTAGAGTTTGTCTTGTTAGCTTTACCATGGTGCTTTATCTTTGCTACCTGTGAGTTAATTGCTAATAAGAGTGTTTTCTTTTTTTTCAAGATTTTATTTATTCACTTGACAAAGAGAGAGAGAGAGCAAGCACAAGCCGGCAGAGCGGCAGGCAGAGGGAGAGGGAGAAGCAGCTCTCTGCTGAGCAGGAGCCCGATGCGGGCCTCAATTTCAGGACCCAGAATCGTGACCTGAGCTGAAGGCAGATGCTTAACTGACTGAGCCACCCGGGCGCCCCATAAGAGTGTTTTCTTGTCAGTCACAAGTTCTCCTACCCCTTTCCCCAGTTGAATTTATTGTATTTCATCTCGTATTTAGGCTCAAATTGTTTGCCTCTAGCTGGCAAGACTCCATAACGGTCTGCAAGCTCTAACACAGTGCTAATTTTTACCAGTGATTTTGGAGACACTGTATCATTAGTTGGGTGTGCACTGATATATGAGTACTTTTTATCTTAACCCACATCAAAATCGTGTATCATGTTGTACCGGCCTTCAGTACCTCTCTGTTGCTCTTCTGTGAAATCCACTTTCTTTCCCCTGACTGGTTGCACCTCATGTAGCTGGCACATACCCACTTTTCCAGCCTTGTGGCCATCCCCGGCACAACTGGCCGCTCCCTTCCACCCCACCAGCGTCCTGGCTGCACATTCCCAACCCCTCTGCCCCGCTCCCACTGGCCCAGTCCCACTTGCCGAGCCCAGACGCTTGCCCTGCCGCCTCCGGGAGCACCCTTTCTCTGGCTCTTGTTTGCGTGGCTTGCTCTGCTTTCTTTCAGGTGTTACTTGGAGAAGCCCCTGGGCCATCTTATCTTAAGGGACTTCCTCCATCATTTTTTTGAAGACTTTATTTATTTATTTAACAGAGAGAGAGATCACAAGTAGGCAGAGAGGCAGGCAGAGAGAGGAGGAAGCAGGCTCCCTGCTGAGCAGAGAGCCCGACGCGGGCCTCAATCCCAGGACCCCGAGATCATGACCTGAGCCCAAAGCAGAGGCTTTAACCCAGTGAGCCACCCAGGCACCCCCTCCATCTTTTTTTTCTCCCTTTCTGTCACATCACCGTTATCTATTTCTTGCGGAGCACTTATAACACAGCCGGTAAACCCCTGGCTGCCTCACTGGTTTGCTTGGTGCTCGCCATCTCCCCAGTGGGAGTCTCCACCCAGGCCTTGCCGAGGCCTTGTCCGTCTTATTCCACTGTATCCCCAAGCCCCTGACTCTGTTCTCAACACACAGTAGCTGCTCAACAAACATTTCTTAAATGAATCGAGGTTTGGGATGATCAGTGACGTGGATGTGTTTTCAGTAGTCAATGACGGCAAGCTGGTGAAGACAGTCAGATCTCTGCCAGCCGCTCTGGCACTTTGGGAGCCCTCCAGACTCCGAGGCCCTGGTCCCCTCTCCTGGCAAGCTGGCGGCTGGTATCTGGAGTAACCCTCTAACTGTTTGAAGCATCACTTTTGTTCTCAAAATGAAAACCACCTGTCTTCAAAGTGATTGATTTGCTTAAAACAAACACTTATTTCCTTACCAAGGCCTTCCTCCCCTTCTGCCTTTCCCCACCTCCTGCCAAGAATAATGGGAAAACCCCCCCTATCTCAGAGAGTAGTTTTCTCTCTGGTCACAATCCAAAGCTGGAGGATTTATGACCCATAATGCTGAGCATTAGCTTTCCCCTGCTCTGCTGCTCTCAGATGTTCACACTTTGTTCTTCCAGGGGGCTGCAAGGGGTCCTGTGATGGGGGCTAAACCTTGATCCTGCCCCACTTTTGCACATTGCCTTTAACCCTCCTTCTTCCAAGTAAGGAAGCTAGCGCAGGGCTCCACAGAGATGGCGGCCAGGATGGGGACAGTGTCTGAGTAGTGTTCCATGGTGGGCTGCTTGCCAGCTCCCCGACACTTTACACCACCTCCAGGGAGAGGCCACTGTTGCCTACAATTTAGAGATGGTGCAATGAGGCTCATGGAAGTGAGGTAGGTTGTAAGCAGCCAGGATCAGAACCCAGGTCTCTCTGGCTTCCAGATCTGTGTATTATTTGTTGGTGTTCTCAGCCTTTCTCGGGTCTTGTTTTGTTTTTACCATGCTCTTCAGTTTAAAAAGCTGGCAGTTTTGGTGTAGGTGGACATATGCATACATGGAACGGCGATAAGCTTCCTGAAATGACGGTTGCCTTCCCTATGTGTGATGCTCTCTTATGGTCTCCATTCCATTTTAAAAATGCTCATCAGCACATAAAAGGACTCTGTTCCTTTTTAAGGCCAAGAAATATTGCATTGTATGCCTATGCCACCGTTTCTTTATCCATTCATCTGTCAGTGGACATTGAGCTGCTTCGGTATCTGGGTCGCCAACCACTGGTGGGGGGGAATGCATGATGCTGTTCGAGGGGTATCAAGTCTCCATCGTACAGGCTGACTTCATCCTAGAGCTCTGCTGTATGACATGGTGTCTGTCATTTAACAGCACTCTATTGTACCTAAAAATTGGTGAAGAACATAGGCCTCAAGTGTTTGTACTGCAATGGCAAAAAATGCCGGGGACGATCTTCCAAATGGATCGTGTGCCCCACTAATTGAAAATAGCTGGAAAAACACTAGTGTAGGTGATAGGTGCGTGCTTACTTCATGTACAGGTTTATATGATGAAAGCTACTTTTAAAAATGTTTATCACAGTGTAACCTACATATAGAAAATGCACATGAGACTATAACTGGTTGAATTTTCACAAACCGAACACATCTGTATTAACAGCACCGGATCAAAACACATGCCATTGATTTAAGCTTCTTTGATTCAAGGCGGGCATGGGATGCAACAGAAAGTGATGGGCTCTCAATTTGTTCTGAATTGTGTACATGCTCCTTACTTGATAGAATCTCTCTTTTTAGCGGTCCCGTGTATTGTGTTTCCAGTGGCAGTCCCTGACTGGTACTTTAGGTCTAATAACTACTGAAGGAATGAGACCAGGCTTCTATAAGGACCATCTGAAATGGCCACAAAAGGAGGCTGAGGATGTGCCTGATAAAATGTGAACGAGGAGAAGGAGGAAGGGCCAGGGCTCCATGGTGGATATGGAAATGCTCGGGTATGAGGACTTACGGTGACAGTAATCGAGACCAATATTACTGAAATGGGGTGGGGGTGGGGAGGAAACTTGGGATTAGAGTTTGAAGCCCCTAGAAGTCAATGTACTTTTGTGTAAAGAGCATTCATCTCTTTCAGTGAGTCTTGATTTTTAGAGAAAATTCTTTTAGCATACCAAATCAAACCTTTTCTTGGCCAAAGACCTGAATGTATCTGAATACCAAAGCAAGTTAGATTAACTTTGCTTTCATAATGTATGGGTTCTGTAAGGTTTTCTTGGTGGACAGAGACTGTACCCAATTCCTCATCATGGCACGCATGTAGAAATGAAAGTGGGTGCTTGAACGTGCTTTTAAACATTACGTGCTATTACAGTGTCTTGTTAATTTCTTTGTGAGATGCATTGATGGCTTTTTAGTCAGACTGCAATCACTTCCTTGAATCAGGGACTTTGGGATAATAATAAATCCTTTTGTCTTTGTTGGTTAGATAAGCCCTTATTCATTGTTCATTTTTGTGAAGGAGACTTTGAACTCTTACACATTTTGTGTGTGTTTCCTGGCGTTCTGGACCTATAGTGTTCACTGTGGGTCTGTGTTTATTTCTGTATTTGTTGTGGAGGAAAAGTCATCGGACTATAACAAACACACTGTAGGGGGTGGAGGGGCATCCCGCTGGGGACAGGGAGCGGGTGTATCTGACTTACCGTTCCTTTCTTGGTGTCCCCCACCCCCGTCGGGCCACTGAGCACTTGCTGAATGAATAGAAGGAGAGAGGAAAAACTGCTAACTAGGATTTAATGGTAGCTGCTGGGTGCTTTGTCCCTTGTATCCTACTTAGTCATTACGACAAGCCGTGAGGTGGGTACTGTTGTGATCCTTTGGAATGACCTCACGCTCCTGTCTGCCAGGGGACGGTTTTGGTGTGCCCCTGCTGTCCTAGCACTGACAGTGACAGCACCCTCCTCGCTCTCAAGTGTCCTGGTTCCAGTGAAAAAATGGTTTGCACTGAGAAGATTTGAAGAGACATTTTTCCAAAGAAGACATCCAGACACATGAAAAGATGCTCAACATCACTGGCCATCAGGGAAATGCAAATCAAAACTACAGTGAGCTATCACCTCACAGCTGTCAAAATGGCTAAAATCAACAGCACGAGAAACAACAGGTGCTGGTGAAGATGCAGAGAAACAGGAACCCTCTTGCACTGCTGGTGGGAATGCAAACGGGTGCAGCTACTCTGGAAAACAATATATGGAGATTCCCCAAAAAGTTGAAAATAGAACTACTCTATGATCCAGCAATCGTGCTATTAGGTATTCACCCAAAGAACACAAACATACTACTTCAAAGACATATATGCACCCCGATGTTTATAGCAGCATTATCTGCAATAGCCAAACTACGGGAATAGCCTAAGTGTCTACTGATGAATGGATAAAGAAGATGTGATATGCACACATATACACACATTCACACGAATATTTTTCAGCCATAAAAAAGAATGAGATCTTGCTATTTGCAATGACACGGATGGAACTAGAGTGTATCATGCTAAGTGAAGTAAGTTGGTCAAAGATAAATACCATACAATTTTACTCCCATGTAGAATTTAAGAGACACAATGAATGAACAAAGGGAATAGAAAAGAGAGACGAACCAAGAAACAGACTCTTAGCTCTAGGGAACATACTGCTGGTCACCGGAAGGGAGGTGGAGGGGTTGGGGGAAACAGGTAATGGGAATGAAGGAGGAGGGCACTTGTCCTGATGAGAACCGGGTGACGTACGAACGTGTCAAATTTCTATATTGTACACCTGAAACAGACATTACACCCTATGTGAACTAACTGGAGCTTGAATAAAAACTTAAAAAGAATTGTTTTTTTCTCACATGTTGTGGTTTGGATTGACAGATGGGAAACCAGTGGCACAGAGAAGCTGCAGCGCTTCCTAATGCCACCCGGCTGGTGCTGGGATTCCTTCCTAAGAGTCTGACTTGAGATTTTGTCATTCAGTCACTTAGTTTTGCTGCCTCACCACTTAGGCCAAGGAATATGTAGTGGAAAAAGAAGCACTCTCTGTTTTTCATTCTCACTGTTTAGTAAAAATCACCGCTATGATGTGTGACTCCGGGCAGGGAGCCCGCGCTAGTGAAGACCCAGGGAAACCCTAAATGCGCTTTCCCTGGTGAAGCTCGATGCATTCCAGAATGCTAGTACCATTTACATGTGCTTGGTGCTTCATAGCTTACACAACTGTTTCTCTTACATTATTCTGTTGGAACTTCATATGTACCCTGTGAGGTGGAAGGTGGTACTTCCGTCTTATAAAGGAGGGTGGGCGCTCAGCAGGACGATGGGCTTACCTGCCTGAGGTTTTATTTATTTGTTTGTTTGTTTGTTTGTTTATAAAGATTTTATTTATTTATTTGACAGAGAGAAACACAGCTAGAGAGGGAGCACAAGCAGGGGGAGTGGGAGAGGGAGAAGCAGGCTTCCCGCCGAAAAGGGAGACCGGTGTGGGGCTCGATCCCAGGACTCCGGGATCATGACCTGGGCTGAAGGCAGATGCCCAATGACTGAGACACCCAGGCACTCCCTGCTTGAGGTTTTACATCTGCAAAGGGAGCTGGTCCAGGATTTGCTTCCTAGTCTCCCTCCATCGTCAGCGCCTCTCCCTTGTAGCAGAGGGGCCTCGTGGCCAGCTGTGCTTACACGGCTATTTTGAGGGTGCTGCTCATGGAGGATTAGAAAGTCCTTTGAAGACTTGTCACTGTAACACAAGGTTTCTTAACCTTGGCACTGTTGACATTTTGGGCCATTTAAGGCTATTGTGGGAGACCGTGCTGTGTAGGATGTTGGGCGACATCCCTGACCTCTATCCGCGCCGGTAGCTCTCCCCTCCCTTCCCCCCCCAGGTGTGGAAACAAAAATGTCTCCAGAAGGTGTCAGATGTCCCCTGGGACACAGTTGCCCCTGGTAAGGAACCACTGGCCCAAGTTCAATGGCAGCATTTGAAAGAGGGGAAAGGACAACCTTGAAAATGTCACACCTGTCATTTTCCTGCTGTAGTTTCTAAAGCATTAGAAAAACTATCAAAAGACCCACAAAGGAGTGGAAAAGGGAACAAACAGCACATTTCATGTTTGATCTCGTTCCATGGAAGACTGTTGGGTCTCCCAAGGAAGGATATGAGGGCCAGAATTTTTTTAAAATAGAAATCACACAACTAAAAATGTTTAATAGATAAATTAGAATAGAGATCAACTGAAAAAGGCACATATGCAGCTCCTGGGAGCCGGCCGCCCTGACATAACCACAGTTCACATGACGCTTCACCTTTTTCTAACCTTTTCCAACATGCATCTGTAAATCTTCCGAATAGGGCCATGCCACAAATGCCATTATAATCTGCTTTTTTTCCCCCTTACGTGTGCCGCAGATACCTTTCCATATCTCTAATATAGAGCTACAACATTTAAAAAAAAAGATTTTTATTTATTTATTTGAGAGAAGAGAGTACAAGCACACACAAGTGGGGGGGTGCAGAAGGAGAAGCAGGCTCCCCACTGAGCAGGGAGCCTGAGATGGGGCTTGATCCCAGGACCCTGAGATCACCACAACATGAAGCAAAGGCAGATGCTTAACCTGCTGAGCCACCCAGGCACCCCTAGAGCTACAATGTTTTTAATGGCTGCATTGTATTTCATTGTATAACTATAGTATAATTTATCCACTTCCTATTGTGTATATTTGTTTTGTTTCCAATTTTGTTTTTGTTATTACATGCAAAACTCTGAGGAGGATTTATGTGTGTGCCCATGCACTTCACAGCCTCTTCCCCCCCTTACAGAAATAAGGAAATTTTAGCATCCATTGAATAAGATTCCTAATTCGTAGTGTGCTGGGTTACATTTTGAATATATTACATAACTTTGCCCCTGTACATGATGGAAAATGCATTTGTAAAAATTAGATTATGATCTAGACGTGCAGAATGGAGTGTGGAAAGTTCTTTGGTTTTCTGATTAAATGATGACTAATAAGAAGCCATGTAGTTTTCATGCCATATTCATGACAACCACTCATTAACTGTAGAGGGGCTACTTCCTGAGTAGGAATTACAGCCCAGTAAAGATAACTGAATCTTCCTTTAAGAGTTTGCTCATTGCAGAGAGGAACTTAGGGCTATGTTCTCATGAATTTTCATTGCTCATAGATTTTTCTTATATGTGTTCAAAATGATAAAATGAGGGGTGCCTGGGTGGCTCAGTAGGTTAAGTGTCTGCCTTTGGCTCAGGTCATGATCCCAGGGTTCTGGGATTGAGCCCTGCGTCAGGCTCCCTGCTCAGAGGGAGAACTCTGCTTCTCCCTCTCCCTCTCCCTTTGCCCCCTCCCCACTCGTGCGCGCGTGCACACACGCACGCGCTCTGTCTCTCTCTGTCTCATATAAATAAATAAATAATCTTAAAAAATAAAAACTTCTCTCTCTCCTCCCTGGTCCTGCTCTCTCTTGCTATTTCTTCTTCTTCTTTTTTTAATTAGCGTAGAATGTATTATTTGTGTCAGGGGTACAGGTCTGTGAATCATCAGTCTTACACAATCCACAGCACTCACCATAGCACATACCCTCCCCAATGTCCATCACCCAGCCCCCTCATCCCTCCCGCCCCCCCCTCCCCTCCAGCAACCCTCAGTTTGTTTCCTGAGATTAAGAGTCTCTTACGGTTTGTCTCCTTCTCTGGTTTCGTCGTTTCATTTTTCACTCTCTTCCCCTATGATCTTCTGTCGTGTTTCTCAAATTCTTCATGTCAGTGTCTCTCGCTATTTCTGTCTCTATCACTGTCTCTCAAATAAAATCTTTCAAAAAACCCAAATAAAAAAAATGATAAATTCGTAGTAAACCTTTAAATGGCACAGAGAAGCATAAAGTTCCCTCCTTTACTCTGCGTTTGTATTTCTTTCATTTTCTAGAAATTTTCTAGGCATATCCGACCATTAAAAATGTGCAAAGATTTTTTTCACAACCCCACAAACTGGCCAGCAATACACAAAGTCTGACCCAACTAGCTTTCTTCAGTTACTACACCTTTCCGTACCTACACCTTATTCTGTTTAATTGGTGTCCTGTTTGGGGTTGTTTCAAGCTTTTCTTTCTCTCTTGCAGCGAAAGTCTATTTTATTTATAGTTTATAGTTTATTTATCTTTAAATGGCCTGTTTTACATGAATCTGTCTGTAGGCTACATTCCTAGCAGTGGAGGGGTTGGGTTAAGAGTCTCTGCCCTTATGGTTTTCATAAATATTGCAAAATTGCCCTTCCACTGGGAGTAGCTGGACTTGTTGCATCAGATGTTTTTTTCCCTGCGTGGCATAAACTGTGGGTTAATACATCAGGAGCACAAAGGTTGACCTCATCTGTGGGAAGGGCCATCAGCTTTAGAAGGCCACTGCCTTGGGGGTGCTTGGGGAGGCGGTTATGTATTTATTAGTTTTCTCCTGAGACTGGCCAGAAACTGGATTTTGTCTTTTTCAACCGTGGAGTAAAAAGTAAGTCTCTGAAGCCAGGAGACAATACCCAGGCAGGCAACTTTCTGGTAACATTTAATGTTGTGTCTCAGAATCTATGTAGCAAATATACCAAATGCACCATGCAAATATGTAATGTAATCAGTGCAAATGTCACCTGCTCTAATCATTTCGTGATCATTTTCCACCCCTCTTTATCTCTTTCACGATGTCTTTTTTGATTATTTTTCTATTCCCCATCTTCATCTACTCGGTGTGATTTTTTTGCAATTTCCTTTTTAAAAAATGATCATTATGGTTGATATTGCATTTTATTGTTGTATTATCTTATTTTTGCCCAGCTCTGTCTCCCTGATGGAATTTGAACCAACACCTGCTCTCTAGTTTTTGTCACCCTAGTGTGGTGCTGGCACAAATGTATTTTGATCGGCTGCTTGCTTTGGAGTTTTCCTTATTTTATGGAGGCCTGTCCCTGGACACCCCCATTGTTGGTTCCCAGAAAGGTGCTCATTAAGGTCTGTTGCCTCACTTATCAGTGTGTTGCTTTCCTGCCCGGGGAAGGGCCCAGCAAGATGCCATCTTTTATTAATCTGGTATTTGAAACAGTGGAGGGTGGTAGACATTTGAAGATGTTTCTGTGAACCCCAGTGGGCACAGCAGCTGCCATAGCCGGGCCTAATGGTATGAACGGCCTGTGTTTTCTGAGAAGTTGGTGACTTCCTGATGGGTACTGCCGGTGTTCACTCGCTGCAGTCTTGGCCAGGAGTTTTTTGAGTTGGTCTGGGGTTAGCGACCCCAAGGCCGAGACACGGAGAGGAAAGCAGATCTCAGGAAACCTCTTCTATATCAGTGAGCCTGAAACTGGGCCAACTCTTGAGGAGCATCCCCTGGACAGTGAAAGCTCAAGTCTGCTTAGGTTGGGCCGCTGGCTGGGCTCCTTGTGGGGGAGGGGATGCAGGGGCCATCCTCGGCTTCCTCCCCAGCTCTCTGTCTCTGCTTTCTCTGAGGGCTTACACCTGGGGCCCTGCTCATGCGACTCTGTTGGGAGTTTCCTGGGGGGTGGCCTGAACCTCAGCAGAGACTCTTAAAAAAGAAACAAACCAAAGAATTTTTGTTTATTTTTCTTATTGTTCAAGTAATAAATGTTCTCTCACTGCAATTGAAGAGGACTTTTTGGAGGCAGGCAGTGTGATCCAAGGAAAATGACCTCTGGAGCCAAATGGTTCTAGGTTGGAATGCGGGCTCTGGGACTTTTTCCTGAAGAAGCTGTCGGAAGCTGAATTGTGTCCCCTCCATATGGTGAAGCCCTAACTGTCGGTACTTCAGGATGTGACTGTATTTGGAGACAGGGCTTTGAAAGAAGTAGTTGAGTTAAAAGGAGGGCACTAGGGTGGGCCCTCCTGCAGTCTGATACGTCCTTAGAAGAGATGAGGACACAGAGAGACCCTGGGGATGTGCACACAGAGCAAAGCCCATGTGAGGATATAACGAGAAGCCCACCCGCAAGCCAAGGACACAGGCCTCACACGAAGCCAGGCCTGCAGAAACCTGGCCTTGGACTTCTACTCTCCAGAACGGCCAGGAATTACACCCTGGCCGTGGAGGCCCCTGCGGCTGTGATGTGGGTCAAGGCGGCCCTGGCAAACAAGGACAGGGCGTCCAGCAAGTCAGCCCCTCGGCTTTGGCTGCCCCTCCCTCCGAAGAGGACCGCAGCACCTGCTTATTAGAGCCAAGGAGGGGACAGACCCAGTGCCTGGTTTAGACTAGGTGCTCACAAGGGCGCTGGTGATAATGCTCCGTTAGTAATGTAATGGAAGAAACCACTGCCACCTCCTCCACCCGGTTTTCTGGTCTCTACCTGATTTGCGGGGTTTTGTTTGTTTGTTTGCACTAAAGATTTTATTTATTTATTTGACAGAGAGAAACACAGCTAGAGAGGGAACACAAGCAGAGGGACTGAGAGAGGGAAAAGCAGGCTTCCCGCCAAGCAGGAAGCCCAATGTGGGGCTTGATCCCGGGTCTCCAGGATCATGACCTGAGCCAAAAGCAGTCGCTTAACCAACTGAGCCACCCAGGCGCCCCACACTTTCTTTTGAAGTCCTTTTCAAACAGGGTTGCCAGGAACTCCTGGGAGGGGCGGAGGTGGGCACATCATGGGTCTAGCAAGTAATGAAGTATCTGCTTCTGAGCCCTCCTTTTCATCCTTTTAACCTCTTCACATACTAGGCCTCTAGGCACACTTTTATTTGGGGCAGGGATGCTGCTGCTAAAACGGACTAAAAGCGACCTTGGGCGCAGTGGGACTATTTTGCAGCGCTGCACATCCACTGTGTTGGTCCCTCGGGCTGCTGCAACGGAGCGCCACAGCCTGGGGGGCTTAAACAGCAGAAAAGCGTGGGCTCGCAGCCCTTGGTGCTGAAGGCCAAGATCAAGGTGCTGGCATGGCTTGCTGCTTCTGCGAGCGGTGGAGGAGAACCTGTTCCATGCCCCTCCTCTGGCTTCTGCTGGGTTGCTGGCAATCCTGGACTTTAACTGGCTGGTAGAGGCATCACCTTGATCTCTGCCATCGTCTTCACGGGACGTTCTCTGTGTGTGTGTCTCCGTGTCCAGATCTCTGCTTTTTATGAAACTGTCAGGCACGCTGGATGAGGGCCCACTCAGATGACCCCGTCTTCACTCGATCACCTGCAGAGAGCCCCTTTCCAAATAATGTCGCATTCACAGTACTGGAGGGTCAAGCTTTAACGCCTTTTGGGGGGATACAGTTCAGGCCGTACAGCAGTTCTCTCAGAAGCTACTGTGCGGTCAGTGGGCCTGTGCCAGTGGGGGCAGCTGCCTCGAGAAGTGCCCTCCTGCCCATCGTGTGCTTTTCAGCTCAGAAGTCGCCTCCTCCAAGAGGCCTTTCGTGGCTGCTCACAGTGTAGATGGGTTGAATGATGAAGTAGATTACAGAGCCAGATTAAAATGTGACTGAGAAGTATGTCAATGTTTTTCCCGTGAAAGTGGGAGAGGGCTTGTCTCTACCCCACAGAACTGTTAATTGTCGCTTTCTTGTATATGTCAGCTGTGTCACCACTACAGATGGTATTTCAATAGCATTTTATGCCTGTGAATTGCGATGTCGGGCACCCTCTGAATGTCATCATGTTTCCTGTTCTGTGTGCAGAGCATGGCAAGAGGACTCCATTTGTTGGATTTGTGGTGTTTTTTTTTTTGTAGTAACTGACAATTTGATTATGATGTTACAATAATTCATGGAGCAAAACTGGCTAGCACCCTTCTCTGAAGGACATCCCAGGTCTAGAAAACCTGTCACTTAAGCGTAAGGGAAACATTTACATTTACGGATGGTAGTTAATCGGTTGGTGTTTACTGAGCATGTTCTCTCTGCCAAAGCCAGGCTAGGCGCTGTGCAGACACAGGGCTAGTATACCCAATAGTCATGGCCTCCAGCACCACGCAAATCAAACAGCTGTGAAATATACAACAATACACACAAAGTTGCATGAGAGTGTGTACTATAGAAATGAAGTAGGAAGGAGTGTTCACTGTGGGCCTGGGGTCAGGAAGGGCTTGGTGCAGGAGCCGAGCTTAATTTGGGCTGTGGCTGGAAGGGACAGAGGTCCCAAGAAGAGGAGGAAGACTGTGAGCATGAGACAGCATCCACACAACAGTGCTAAGTGCTGTAACAGCCCCCGTGTACACTGAGCCCCCATGTTTTAATGAAACTAATTTTGTTCAAGGGTGGTGCAGTCAGTTAGGCATCTGACTCTTGGTTTTGGCTCGGTTCTAATCTCAGGGTCGTGAGATCGAGCCTGCATGGGGCTTTGGGCTCAGTCACGAAGTCGGCTTGGGTTTCGGCCCCCCCCCCACTCCTCCCCGATAAGCATGCTCTCTCTCTCTAAAATAAATAAATAAATCTTAGGGAAAAAAGTTAAAAAAAAATTTTAAAAACTAATTTTGTTCACAACACAGATATGATATGGTTTATAATGGGAAAATATCAGGAACAACCAAAGTGCCCTTCAACCTGGGAAGAGTAAATGATAGTACATCCAGACAATGAAATACTCTATAGCCGGAAAAAAGAACTCAAATGCTTCTTACTGATATGGAAAGAATATCGTTAAGTGGGAAAGGCAAGTTGTAGAACAGTGTGAATCGAGTGTGAATCGTACACTAACGTATGAGAAACTGGAAAATGTCCAAGAAACTAATTACAATTAGGAATGGTAGTGGTAATTACCCAAGAGTGGTGAACTGGGGTAATGGGAGCTAAAGCATGTGTGCATGTGCATGCATTTTAGAGATTTGAATAATGTAAATGTGTCTGATTCAAAAAGCTAAAAAGAAAGGTGCGCATTTGGTTATATTGTTGCTACTGTTTTTTTTTAAAAAATTATTTATTTGACAATTAGAGAAGGGGGAGAGAGAGAGAGAGAGAGAGAGAGAGAGAGAGAGAGAGAGAGAGAGAGAACGAATGAGAACACAAGCAGGGGGAGTGGGACAGGGAGAAGCAGGCTTCCCGCTGAGTAGAGAGCCCAATGCAGGGCTCCATCCCAGGACCCTGGGATCATGACTTGAGCCAAAGGCAGACGCTTAATGACTGAGCCACCCAGGCACCCCAACGCTGTTGCTATTCTTAAATGGATTTAAATGTTTCAGATGCTTTGTCTTGGGGCCACATAACAAATGAAGATAACCAGGTACAGTAGACATCTAGGGATAAGCTCTTGCATTTGGCCCAAGAATGAAATTCTCTTCACCAGCTTTTCACTTTTATTGGTTATTACTAGAACTGTTTCAAACATAAACTAGAATAGAATAGTATAACGAACTCCTTTGTACCCATCATCCAATTTTCAACAGTTGCCAGCTGCTGGCCAATCTTGTCTCATTGCTTCTCCCTCCTCCTTACTGTCCCCCATCTACCCCTAACCCTTATTCTTTTGAAGGCAGTACCTTTCTGACTGTGTTATTTGGAATTATTACTCTCTTCCCCTGAATCTCAGCATGGCCCCAGAGATGCAGAGCAAATTGGATGCTTAAAGGTAGAAAAAAACCCCCACTTTAACAGTTTGGCTCATCTCAGGAGCATCTTACTGTACTTAAAAAAATTGTTTTTTAAATTGTGGTGAGGTACACATAGCATGAAACTTACCGCCTTAACCATTTTTAATGGTACAGTTCAGTAGTGTTAAGCATATACATGCTGTTGCGCAACTGATCTCCAGAACTTTCATCTTGCAAAACTGAAACTCTGTACCCATTAAAGCAACAACTCCCCATTCCCCCCTCCCCTCAGACTCTGGCAACCACCCTTTGCTTTCTGTCTCTGTGAATCTGACTACTCTGGGGACCTCGTGTAAGTGGAATCATCCAGTACATGTCCTTTCTTGACTGGCTTATTTCACTGAGTGTAAGGTCCTCAGGGTTCATCTGTGTGATAATATGTGTCAGAATTTTCTTCCTTTTAAAGGCAGAATAATATTCCATCGTAGGGCTATACCGCGTTTTGTTTATTCATTCATCTGTCAGTGGACTCTGGGGTCGACTTTACTTTTTTGCCCCCCCTTAGAATATAGGATTCCATGGCTCATATTAGTTTGATGCGGTGGCACATCTGAGTTGTGGCAGCACACTAAGGTCCTCTGGTTAAGGGGATAATTCTGAGTCATTTGAGAGATTTTATGCCAAAGACTTGACTTGAAAAGGCCAGCAAACCTTTCTTTCTGCCCTTTGGACCGAGAGCACCTTTTTCTCGCAAAGCTCTTACATTGAATTTTTGTCTCTCACTAGATTAGATTATGAATTTAAAGAGAAGAGGGCAGGGACCAGGGAGGTATCTTCCTTTGCCCAGTACCTGGCCCTGTGCTTGGTGCTGGCTGGGTGCTCTGGATATATTTGTTATGGAATGAACTATACTTTGAGCAAGTCACATAATGGTATGTGTGTAATGAGGGAGGTGAACCAGATGAATTCTAAGGCTCCTTTTGGTTCATTATTAAATCTGATGATGAAAACTTCCGACTCTGGAAGACAGGAAAGTAGGGGTGGGGAAGACACATTTTTGGATAGATAAGATACATTTCAGTGTCAATTGCATTATACCCCAGAGGTGGCCATCTGCAAATAGAACCATCCCAGGATATAGTATTTCTTAAAATAACATTTTGGATTTGAGATTTCCTCTTTGTATGGTGGTAACACTGTTTGAATAACAAAAGCTACCAGCTAAGAAGTTATTTTGAGTTTAGCTGAAGTGTGTACCACATTTCCTAGATGTACACGGATAGAAAACAAACCTCCTCTTGACGTCATCATCTTTACAAAGAATCCCATAGGAAGTCTTAGTGATAATTTTACCATAAGAAGAAGTCAAAGCAGTAAGCAACAGAGGAAAATGAAGATTCCAGAATTAGAGCTCAGAAAGCTGGTAAGAGAATATGGAGGGAGATGTGATTTGGGTATTAAATCTTGATTTACTGAACTTTGTGCTGCTTTCTGCATTTTTGTTTTAAGCCTGGTTTCCAAAAGTCTCTTGTTAGCAACCAGATGGTTGTCAAATAATTGATATATGTTCATTTTAAGCCCATCTGGGCAACAGTGGCCTGGATTTTCCACTAGAAAGATTTAGTAATTCTGTTGGCTTCTGAATGCCAACTGGGTTTTTTTGAGGGGGGTGGTGGTGTTCTCTAATGTCTTGGAAGTAACCCCTGGAAAATTAGAACCAATGAATTGATGGCATGATGTACTTGGACTAGAAATGAAGACTCTGAATACAGTTTATTTCAGTTTACAAATACCCAGCCTTAGAAGTGGTTAAATTTGTAAAATTAGAAGAGAATTTTTTTGTGTTTAAAGTTTTTCCCCCATTTGTTTTTTTTTGAAACTTGAGTTAATACGAATAGACATTTAAGATACACGCTTCTGCTTTTATTCTCCATTTTTAAAGAGTTGTTCAAAACTCTGGGGTCTGCTATTCTGTCATCTTACCAAATGCTTTTTAAAGGAAGAAAATTCTTTTTTAGAAAAGTGGAGTTTGGAGGTGCCTGGCTGGCTCAGTTGGCATAGCATGACTCCTGGTCTCGGAGCTGTGAGTTCGAGCCCCATGTTGGGTGTAGAGATTACTTAAATAAAAAGAAAACTTTTTTTTAAAGATTTTATTTATTTATTTGACAGAGAGAAACACAGCCAGAGAGGGAACACAGGCAGGGGCAGTGAGAGAGGGAGAAGCAGGCTTCCCACGGAGCAGGGAGCCTGATGTGGGGCTCGATCCCGGGTCTCCAGGAATCCAACTTGTGTTTTTTTTAAGGTGGGACTTGCAGTGTGAAAAAGGGTCATGAGTTGCCTCCTTGATCGGCAAGCCTTAATCGTCTGTTTTTGAACTGGAGAAGCACATTCAGTGATTGTGGGAAGGTGCTAGTCACTAGCACGGTGTGTTGCCCAAAACAGTGAAAAAGTCAGTCAAGCTCTGTCTGAAGAGCCGGCTGTAGTGGTGAAGATCCCTCAGCGATGACTGTCAGGGTGGAGATAAGGCCATGGCAAAGAGCAGTAGTGCTGTGGGGGGAGATGCCCTTTTAATGATGTGATACTGTTCAGAATGTCACAAGGCGTTTCCAGAAAGAGTCTGTCTTAAAAAATGCCATGCAGGGGCGCCTGGGTGGCTCAGTTGGTTAAGCGACTGCCTTCAGCCCAGGTCATGATCCCGGAGACCCGGAATCGAGCCCCACATCGGGCTCCCTGCTCCGCAGGGAAGCCTGCTTCTCCCTCTCTCACTCCCTCTGCTTGTGTTCCCTCTCACTGTGTTTCTCTCTGTCAAATAAATAAATAAAATCTTAAAAAAAAATGCCATGCAAACTCTGTTTCAGTCTGTGTGGTAGGAGGCCTTCCTTTCCCCTCCTCTCTCCTGCCACTGTGGTTGGCTTATCTCCTCTGTTTTGGGTCATAAGCAGGGATCTGAGTGGAATTGTAGCCAAGCCTGCAGGCTCTGGGTGGTGCCAGCCCCAGGTACCTTATTGCTGGGGAGATCCGTTCCCTGTGGCTGCTGCAAGTTACCATGGTCCTGGGTGGGCAGAAACATCAGAAATGTCTTCTTTCACAGTTCTGGAGGCCGGAAGTCCAAAATCCAGGTGTTAGTGGGGCCACACTCCCCCCAGCGGCTCTAGGGAAGAATCTCTTCTCTGCCTCTTCCAGCTTTAGGGGGCTCCTGGCCTTCCTCAGCTTCCTTGGCTTGTGGCCACATCATTCCAACATCTGCCTCTGTTTCCACACCACCTTCTCCTAGGTCTGTCTTCTCTTAGGATCCTTGTCATTGGATTTCACGCCCACTCACGTCATTGACAGTCATCTTTTCATCTCAAGATCCTTACTTACCTCTGTGGAGGTCTCTTTTCTAAATGAGGTCACAGGTCTGGCTTCTTGGAATGAGAATGTAAGACCTATCTTTTGGGTGGGGGGTGACCACTCAACCTGCCACACTGAGAACACCAAGCCAGGATGGGGCTTCTGCAGAAACCACACTGGGGGCCTTGAGAAGGAAGCTAAGACAAAGAACCCTCCCTTCTTGGGCAATACTTTAGAGCAATTTGTGTTTGTATTTTGCTTATTTAATCACCATCATCACTGTCATTATTATTATGTGGTAAATTATACATGACATGAAACTTACCATTTTAATCATTTTAAGCACACAGGTCTGTGGCAATAAGTAGTCTGAGACTTGCGGTGTGACCCTCACCACCTTCCATCTCCAAAACCTTTTCATCTCACCAAACTAAAACTCTTGACCCATTAGCCGCTAACACCCTGCTGAGCCTCCCCTCCAGTTACTATGTTTTTAAATCTTTTCAGTTTTTGTTCTATTTTTAGAAGCACCATGTGATCTTTTAAAAATCTGCCTGGTCATTGAAAAAGCACTAAAATAAAAAAAAGACCTTTGCTGAGGCATGTTTTCTAGTTATGTAAGTCACTCATTTCAAGTATACATTTTAATGATTTTTACTAAATGTATACAGTTGTGTAACTGTCACCATAAAATGCTTTAGAACATTTTCACCACCCCAATAAGATTCTTCATGCCTAGTTATAAATATATTTCCCATTTCCACCCCCAGCCCCACTGCCTACTGTCTGTTTCTATGGATTTTCCTTTTCTTGGTGTTTCACATACAGTTTTATTTAAAACTGAAAAAAAATACATTTTTTTCCCTGGATTGTAATATACAGAGAAATAGAACCCCATCCCCTGGGAGCTTGTTATAAATGCAGACTCTCAGGCCCCACCCTGGACCTGTTGAATCAGGAATCTCCATTTTAACAAGATCTCCTAGGAGATTCTAACACATACAAGATGTAGAGAAGCACCAATACAGTGTATTTACTTTGTGCCCTTAATACATTAGGAACTTTCCCCCAAAATCATTAAATTTCTTCTGGGAACATTTAAAAGCCCATCTTAAGAATATACCACAATCTGGGGCGCCTGGGTGGCTCAGTCATTAAGTGTCTGCCTTCTGCTAAGGTTATGATCCTGGAGTCTGGGGATCGAGCCCCACATCAGGCTCCCTGCTCGGCGGGAAGCCTGCTTCTCCCTCTCTCACTCCCCCTGCTTGTCTTCCCTCTCTGGCTGTGTTTCTCTCTGTGAAATAAATAAATAAAATCTTTTAAAAAAATCTTTAAAAATCTTTGTGCGTAGTTTTCTCTCCACTGTGTCAGTAACTCCATTTCCAGGAATTTATCCCAAGGCAGTAATTATAGATATGGCTAAAATTGAGAACATGCATATATATGCTGATCAGGGTAGTTGGCCATTTAATGCACTGGTTTCCTGGAAACCGGACTTGAAGCCCAGCAGATAGGGGACATGTGGATCCCCCCAACATGTGGTGTTTGAGCCTCATGCCAACTCTCCCCTCTGCTTTCTTGAACATCAGCTTCACTGTTGAATGAGATGAATGAACCAGTGAATAAACGAAAACGGCCCCGAAAAGTGGACTATGGGTTGTTCTTCAGCAGCAGTGACACAGAATGGGGCAAAAAGCGGGACTCGTGCAGAGTAACTTTCTCATCTGTTGTGATCCTCACTGACCCACCAGCTGCCACTGGCCGCTTGTGCCCCAGCCAGCAGCCGAGCATGTCCCTCCTGGAAGCCCTTGCTGCTCCAGTGACTTTCTGCTCCTTCTGGGTGGGTAGTCCTGATCGTGGGAGGGATGGGCTCTTCCTCAGAACACACGAGGCTTTGGATTCCGTTTTTCTCACTTGTCATTAGGATTGTGGTCTCTTAAGTATTTACTGGTTTCCGTAGTTCCCAGGTCCTTGGGAAGTAATATGAGGAGACCAGTTCTTTGCCTGTCCGTCTCTCATCTGCCCCGTGGCCAGGTTCATTAGGGTGAGGAGGAAGTGAAGGCGTCAAAGCGGAGGGCTCAGAACTTCCCCGCTCCCTTTTCTGTACCGCCATGTTTTCGACATTTCTATTGCTCTCGTGTTTCCTGAGGAGAACCATTTCTTGTTTTCTCTTGGGGTGGCACTGGGGAGGGAGGAAGAGGTTATGAAAGTGCTCATTCTTGGGGGTTCACGTCCAGCTCGCTGCTTCAGAGGGCCTGGGACCTTCCATCACCTCATTGTAGGGGCAACCTTTTTGTTCCTCTGGATGGTGGGTCACACACCAGAGTGTGGAGCAATGCCTCTGGGAGGGCTTGGTAAAATGTCGTGTACTGAGCCATAGTCCCAGGGATTCTGGTTTGTTGGTCTGGGGTGGGGCCAAGAAATCTGCATTTCTAACAGGTTCCTGGGTGGTGCTGCTGTTTTGGGACCTCACTTCCAGAACCACTGCTCTAATCGTCCCCTCTGCCCTTGCCGTCCCTTCTCTGGGTGAAGCAACGTGCTGGAGGACTGGTGTATCTAGGGATCATGTCCAGACTTGCAGATGCAGGGCCTGTGCCATGTGCTGGCTTGCTGGCTTAGAGATACTCAGCTGCTGAAGACCAGCCTTTCCTAGCACAAGGACCAGCAGCTCCTTCAAATTACTTCAAGTATTGAGACTAGGGTTTTTGAGTCATTTAGGGAAATAGGGAACTCAGAGGCTAAGAACAGGAGCCCCAGGTCCTTAGGGCCTTGTGGGAACTCGATCCAGAAAGCCAGCAGGTACGGGGCACTTGAGGGCCAGCTGTGTGCCCTTCTACTTCCATTGTCGCGGGGCAGAGTTGAATGTTACGACCTTTCAGCCCCTGCCCTTTCTGTTGACTTCCTCGCCTCCCTGTAGGATTGTTCCCTCAGCTAGGGCAGGGCAGCCTCTTCCAGAAGGGTCCAGTGGCAGCAGGCTCTTTCTCCACCCGTCCCCGGCCCACTGGTGGCAGTGCTGAAATGGGGAGCTGGCTGTGGGTCCTCAAATTGCATTGTCGTGATGCTTCGAGGGCTTTCTGTTGACCCCAAAGGCTTAAGGACAACGATTGGGAGCTAGAGAAGGTTAGGGGAGGAGGAGGGAATCTTGATTCAAGTTGATCTTCAATGCCTAGTCATCGCTTAATGGGTCTTGCAAGTCTTTGTGGTGGCTGTGTGTTGTTTCAAGATAGATTCACGTGGCAGGTGGTTGGCAATCTATTATAAATGAGAAGTACATTACAATATTCAGGATAGCAAGGGCTCCTGAACAAACTAAGAGAGTGATTTTGCTTAAAGAGCCAGGCTGTCAAGCTAGATTTCCACTTAATTCTGTTGTCAGCCCAGGGATATCACTGCCTAGTGGACATCAGATGAGATGGAGCCCGCCCCATCCACCCCTGTTGAGGGAGTTTGCTCCAGAGAGTTGTGTCTGTGAGGCAATCTCTCCCTCGTGCTTTCATTCCTTCCCTAGGGTCTTCTTTTAGGCTCTGCTAGACCACCTGAGCAGGAATCTACCAGCCCAGGTCATAAATGTTTCTGTTTCAGATTCTCTTCGCAACAGCCCAGGGTGATTCCCGCTCCCACATGGAAGTGTGGCCGTTTATCAGTGTATGGTATTTGGAGAGTTCTGACCTCAGATCATTTGGAAGAAAGTATCTTCTGAGGTCTTTATTTTCTATAAATTGACTGAAGCAGCTAAATCCTGTTTTTGGGAAGGGTGCAGATTCTTGGCGCTCTGTCATCTTTTGGGCTGGTCACATTCCTGCTATATTTCAGCTGAGCTCTGTGTGGACACTGTAAGGTAAGGACACCATCTTATTTTTGCCAGTGTTCCAGAAGTAAATTAGGCTGTGGTGCTTGAGAGTGAAATTATTAAATATCAATGGGGGATAATAAATGTGAAGTAGCAGGCAAATCTTTTGATATGATAGCTGTTGCAGTGAAAACACAGCTGCTAAGATACTTGCCTAGCTCTAATTGAGAACGTAATTTTCTTTAAGGCCGTTTAAGCCACATCTCTAGTGCCTTTGGGTCATTAAGAAGCACAAATGTGGGTGAGTCTCTGAAAGAGATGAATAAACATGGAGTGAAGGATGCTTGTGATGCAGAAGGGCAACATTGAGGGCCCAGGTATTCTGAATAGACCAAGGACTAATTTGTTGTGTGGCTCACTAATAGACGAGCCAACACTGGACTAAGATGGCCAGTTCTTCCATTTGGCGTTAATGTTTACACGAAAATTTCCCCAGTGATGAATGGTTTAGAGTACGCAGGCATGTTGGCTTAAGACACGGTACTAATATTTCGTGAGAAAAATTGAAAGAGGCGCGATGTTTAAATCAAGAATTGAAAACAGGAGGTAGAACTTTCCCAAAGAAAAGGGAAAGGCCAAATAAGAGCAGTTAATTGGAAGAAAATCAAGCCCACCCAATATTTAGGCTGTTGAGAGGCTGAGTGAATATGAAAAAGAAACCCTTCTCTAGTTCCACAACGTCATCACTTTCCTGGCATATTGTGGAGCCTTTGATGGTGCTGTGGTGCTTTACCCCAGCCAGGCTGACAGGAATGGAGGAAGCGTTGCTGCGTCTTGGTAGCGCACTCATGAAGAGCTGTGGAGAGATTTGCTTCAGGTCAGGGTGGACCCCTTCTGCCCTTGAGTCTAATAAAATCCCCTAATGTGAGGCTGTAGGTGGAATTTCCACAGACTGTACTCTGGGGATTGGTGACAAATTTTTTGTGAAAACTCTGTATGACACTACTGGATGGAGAGGTTTTCAGGGGGAAGTGCTGTGCAGCTGTAGCTTTACTGAGCCCCCTCACCCTCAGAAGCCCAGATGGAGTGACACTCAGACAGCCTCTTGGCAGGCCTGGCTGTGTTTTGAGGTCTAGCTTTGTACAGTATGACAGCCCTTGCAAGTATGACTTTTTTTAGTCAAAACTTGTCTGGGTCTCTCTATAGTTAGAGAATGTGGTTTTAAAAACATGACGGTGAAGATTCACGTTTCTGTGTTTTAATACATTCTTGAAATATATTGGGGAAAACAGCATAAAGTAGAATTTCCTCAGGTTTAAAAGTGAACCAGCACAGCATGTCTGGAGATTACCAAGAGGATGTACATGGAGATTTATTTTTACTTTGTTCAAATGGTTGCTTATAAAAGTTAAGATGTAGGGCGCCTGGGTGGCTCAGTGGGTTAAAGCCTCTGCCTTCAGCTCAGGTCATGATCTCAGGCTCCTGGGGTCGAGGCCCGCATCGGGCTGTCTGCTCAGCCAGGAGCCTGCTTCCTCCTCTCTCTCTGCCTGCCTCTCTGCCTACTTGTGATCTCTCTTTCTGTCAAATAAATAAATAAAGTCTTTTTTAAAAAAAGTTAAGATGTAAAAACCAAAGCACACACTACAGAGCAGGAAATCAAGTACTTTTATTTAGACCAGAAAATAGGAGAAAGACAGAATCAGGGTTGAAGCGTCAAAGAAGGCAATCCAAAAACACTCTCCAGTTTGGATGATGGGGAAATTGTTTTGAGCCACGGACCACTTGACTTTGGTGACTGTGAAGTCACTGATTTCCCAGGATCCTGCCTTTTCAAGTCATGTAGCATTTGTGAAAGCCGATTAACAGCCAGTAGCTCTGTTTTCTACAGAAGGGTAGCCCTGGCTGACCGGGTGTTCTCAGGACATGACCCCAAAGCCACATGCCTTTGATACTGTGATGCTATCATCCGGGACCTGGGGTGGAGATGCCAGTCCATACAATCCCTGGCTGTTCATTGAGCTACTTGGAAACTGATGATTCTCATAGACGTGTGTGTGCCCATCTGCATGTAAGACTGCAGATTGCTTGGTATGATTTGCCTTTGAGTTCAGAGATAGGACCTGACATCTGTGGAAGCAGCAGGTCAAAGAAGACTAGTGAGTGTGGATGATGCAGACACGCACACCGACGTCTGGCTTTGCAGTTATAGAAAGTAAAGATACATTTTCCACTCAATTTGGATAATTGGAATTGAGGTAAAATTCCAAAGAGTGAGTTGTGATCTAGGACAGAGGAGCCCCTGGAATGAAACAGCCATTAAAGTGACCTTCATGAAAGGTGGCCTCTCGGACCTGGGACATCTCTTCTTATGGGTGTCTCTGCTCTCCGTGTGTGTGTGTGTGTGTGTGTGTGTGTGTGTGTGTGTGCGTGTGCGTGCGCGCCTCTGGTATGTTTGTTCTTCTGAGTCCATCTGTGTGAGTCTGTCTGCAGGTCTGTCTCTGGGTTCTTGTCTGTCTGTATGTCTATGCCTCTGTAGGTCTGTCTGTGTGTGGGGGTCTTTCTGTCTTTCTGCCCTGGAGTAAATGGACTGCTCCAGGAACTCTTGTGAAGCAGACGGGGCTAGGCTGGGTTGCTACCACATCTGGTTTTTTGACCAGCGCAGACATACTACAGGCAGGCAGAAATAGGCACAGTGCAAAGCCCCGTGCAGTGAGCAGCTTCTCTCATGGTCATGTGATACCTGTAACAAGGAGAGGAGAGACAGGGAAGGGAGAACTGGAAGTCTGGGAATTGTGTTTAATTCTGGGCTTCTGTGCTCCGCCCCACCCTCTGCCTGACAAACCACCCACGCATTTCTCATTTGGCATTACTTTCATCCTCGCCCATCTCCTTGGGATATTCCCAGAGTGCTGGACGCTTCCTTTTGACTTTTCTCTGGTGTAGAAACCATTCCTCCTGGGAGTCATTATTATAGCTCCTGTTAATTTTCATGTTTAGTGTTCAGGGTTACAAAGGAGAGGAAATGAGGGGTTGTGGGTGGTGACTCAGGAACCTGGGGAAATATCCCTGATTAGGTCTAGAATTTTCTCCTTGAATAGTTAAAAACTGGCTCCGAGCTATTCTGGCCTTAATTTCTGATTGCTGTCTTTCCTTTGACCTCTCTCATTCCATTTCTTCTTCCTCAATTTCTTCTTTTTCTTTTGCTTCTGTCTCAAGGGTCCCAAAGCTTCCCAAAGGTGTTAGAGGTGACTGGTAACTCCCTTTATTGAAGGATTGCTCTTTGACTGTTTGAGCTTGCTGCCAGCGATAGATCTCTTCTAACGTCACACCCAGAAGCCCAAGGGACTCTCTTACCTCTCAGTAATAGCTCTGAGTTTTTCAAAAAGGACGCTGTCATCTACAATTACCTAAATAGCTTTCCTAAGCTATTTTCCTTCCTTTTCTCTTCTACTTGAATCAGTGTTTTGAATCTCTTTAATTTTTTTAACCTCCAATCCATATTTTCTTTCTTAAGTAATGTAGGTATTTAAAACTTATAAAATGAAGGGAACATGAGATGAAAGTAATGTTGTCCCACCCTCTAGAGAGGACCGTGATGAAGAATTTACTTTCTAGCTTTCCAGTCATTTGCCTTAAGCATAGATAGGTATTTATTATTTTTCTACAAGAATAGGATATGTTTGTAACCAATTTCTTTTTTTAGTTTTAATTGTGGTAAAATACACATAACAAAACTGTAACCAATTTTTAAAGTATTCAGTGACTTAATATTTCTAGTTTTGGAATAAATAAACCTAAAATACAACTGATGTTTAGCAAAGGAGAAAAATGAAAAAATGGTGCACTAAAAATATACATTCTTAAACTCAATTTACATGGATACTGAGTGTTCACTGTAAATAATTCTTTTTCTTTTTTAAAAAGTTTTTTTAAATTTATTTGACACAGAGAGAGGGAACACAAGCAGGGGGAGTTGGAGAGGGAGAAGCAGGCTTCCCGACGAGCAGGGAGCCCGATGTAGGGCTTGATCCTGGGACTCTGGGATCATGTGACTGGAGCAGAAGGCAGACGCCACCCAGGGCTTAAGTTTAAGCATTGGCTTAAACCAATGCTTAAGTTTAATATAATGTTACTTAGTCATCTACAACACAGTAATATTTTGCAAGCTTTGTAAAATTGCAGAGCTGTCTCTTCAAAGGCGAGACAGAGAGAAGCAGAGCCCTACTATTGAGGCAGGACTGGGGAATGCAGGCCCATCCTCTCAAGGCCATGGTCCAGGGTCAACCTCCTCACAACCCTGAGACCCCTAACGCATCCCAGCCACTCTCAGTAGTCAGCTTTGAAAACATACAGCCCTACCTTGTAGTGGCTCAGTTGTTAGTATCTTAGATTGCTCTAATTTTCTCAGAAAGAACAATTGTGAACAGCCTTTCAATCCACTAAGAACACATTACCTCCCTTGGATAAGTGCCTATAAGTTGAGCTCCTGGGTTTATAGCGTGAGTGTTTTTATTTTTAAGATGTATGATCCTTATTTCCAACTGGCCTTCCCCAAAGCATGCGAACTTAGACTGCTACCCATAGTTTAGGAGAAGGCTCCATTTCCTCCTTCCCTGAGTAGGCTCTCCCTTAAAAACTAAGTGTGTCCCACCATGTGTCTCGTCGTATGATATTTACATCTCTGGTTCCTACCAAGTTTATATTGTCATTTATCTGTTGGTCATGGGTATGTAGTTCTTCTTTGGTAAACTCTTTTTAACCTTTGCCCATTTTAAAAATTAGGTGTTTGTTCATGAATCCCAGGGTAAGAGCCCTTGGTCTGTGAGTGTATATATACATTTTAAATGGGAGAGGATTGTGGGCCAAGATTCTTGTAGTCAGATTTCAGCATGCGAACTTGGGAAGGATAAAACTCTGGATTTTGAGCTTTGATTTTATCATATTGGATGTCTTATCAGCTGTTTATAAATGCTCCACAATATTTGTTAGAGAGAAAGTTAAAGCCAACAGTTACATTAAGTTTGGAGACATTTCTAGAGTCTTACTTATCATTGTTATCCTAGTACCCAAACTGGGATGTGTAAGTACAATCTTTTGGCTTGTTACAAGCGCACACTGCATTAAACATCTTCTACTTGAGAAAACATGACATGCCCCGTGTGCTTTTTGGCACTTACGTCATGAGTCACATCAGCCTTACAAATAGCACTGTAGCTTTGGGTGTCTGTGCCTGGAAAGTAGTTGACTTTTTTTTCCCTTTCCATTTTCCGAGTTATGCTAAATCAATAATAATATTGATTTGAAAAGGAGAAAAACATGTGGTGAGTATTTGCCATGAAAATAAATTATAGGGGCGCCTAGGTGGCTCAGTCAGTTAAGCATCTGCCTTCAGCTCAGGTCAGGACCCCAGGGTCCTGGGATCGAGCCCCACGTTGGACTCCTTGCTCAGTGGGGAGACAGACAGGAAAACGAGATGCAGAATGTCAAGTTCTCTCTCTTTTCAACCTAAATACCTCCAACAGTTGCATCCAGGTTTTTGTGGTTGTAGGAAACATCTTCAGTAGTTAATGTACTCATATGTTGACTCATAAATCAGAGCATGGGATTACTCATCCCCAAATGCAGAATTGGGGATCAGTGGTGGAAATTTTGACTTCATTTTAATCCTCCTATTGTGAACATCCATTCCATTCTGAAAACTCAGCATATTCTATTTCTCCCAAACAGACACCACAAGTGAGTATTTTGTATCTGTTTCTTTTCCTTTAAGGAGAACTCAGTTCTTTGCTCATGCTGTCTAAGCTCCAAGACAAATGCCAACCCACAAGGCTTGGTGTGTCCAGGAATGTCCATGGTACTTACTGTTTGGTTGTGTGGCTGAGTCAGTCACATTAGATGGAGATTAGCTTCACCCTGAGTGGTTACGGGGGTTGTGGATATTTACATCTCTCATGTACAAGGCAGGGTAGGAATTAAAAAGTGATACTGTTAATTTTGTTTGAACCCCACGTATTACTGTATGGGTTCCCCCCATTCATCATATCATGGAGCTTCAAAACAGAGTCCCCAGCATATCCTTTCTGTATTTGACCTTTGAGGTGTGCCTCTCATTGTGGCTGTAGCTGACTGGCCCGAAGGGGGCATAGAGCAACAACATAGCTCAAGATGATAGTAAATCCTGTGATTCTCTGGGTAAAAATCTCATCAGTTGCAGCTAGCATGTGTGCTGTGTGCTTGCATGTTGTGTGTGTGATTGTAGTCGGTGGGAAAATTGACACCAGTGCAGGGCGTTTCTACCAGCACATCTCCTGCATGTGACCCAAGGCCACACCAGTCATTTGTGGCGCTCCCCAGTGTGCTCTGGGTTCTGAGCAAATTAACCTCCAGGTCAGAACTGCCCAAACTACAGGAGCTGAAGCTAAGTCACTCTGTTGGTGTGGGGGCAGGGAGTCAGTTTACCAGGAGAGGGCCAGGGCAAGTTGAGAAGTTGGTCTACATCTCCGCCAGTTAATGATTGCAGCTTCCCACCAGGTATGAAAGAACAATGTGAATAACATCAATAGCGATTATTTTCCTTCATTATTCTGTCCACCTGCTATTTACCGTGAACATTCCAGGGAGGAGAGATAAGCCCAGGCTACATTTTAAAAATCCAGAGTCTCAAAGCATGCTTTGTCTATCTTTCTGGTGCTGCTGGGTGAGGATGGGGCAGGGCTGTCATCAGATTTTTAGATCTATTTTTAAACTTTGAGGACAAATTTTATAAATGTGAGCTGCTGCTGCTTCTTTTTTAAAAAATCCCTTTCTACTCTAAAAATAATTTGCTGGGAAAAAGTTTTTGAATTGTTTATTAAAGAGAGACTCAGAGATTCAGCTGAGTATGTTCCCTTATAAATAAAGGGGGAAAAAATCACCTCGCAGTTACTGTCTGAAAACAGATGTGGCTTCTTGGGAAGTATTTCCAGAGATGTAAATGCCCAGTGTAAGAATGTGGAAGAAAATTCAGAATTTTTCCTTCTTGCTTCCCTTTTCAGACCTTTCAAACCCTACTCATTTCTTACCAGCAATTGGTATGTCTTCCCTTCTGGGGAGGCATTTCATTGTCCTTGGTGGTATAAATGCCCCAGCTTCTCCTCTTACCAGTCACCTTAGTCACACTTACGTCTCCTGTAACACTTGGTATCATGCTGTCATGATCACGGGCGTTTACCATAGGCCACTCAGTGTTCTAAACTCAGTTCAGATTTTATTTTATTTAGTTGTCTTAATAAGCCTTGAGTTAGGTGTCACCAATATTCTCATTTTAAAGAGGAACCGGGTTGAATATGGCTCCCCAAAGATGTCCACATCCTAATCCCCAGCACCCGTGAAGTATGTTACAGATACATTATGTGGCAAAGGGGACTTCCCAGCTTTGCTTAAGTTAAGGCTTTTGAGATGGGGAGTTGATAATCACCACGGTCCTTATGAGAGGGAGGCGTACAGGCAACAAAAATAAAAATAGCTAAGGAGTACATCAAAATTAAAAAGCCCTGTGCATCAAAAGACACAATCAACAGAGTGAAAAAACAATGGAATGGAAGAAAGACTCTATGAATCATGTATCAGAATAATAACTCTTGTAACTTAACAACAACAAAAAACAATCTTTAGAAGAGACATCATACCAATGAAGATTTACGGTAAAGAAGCACGTGAAATGATGCTCAGCATCACTCATCATCAGGGAAATTCAAATAAAAACCAGAGTGAAGTATCACCCCACTCCCATTAGAATGGCTACTATTAAAACAACAACAGCAACAACCACAACAACAATACAGAAAATGACAAGCGTTGGCGAGGCTGTGGAGAAATTGGAACCCTCGTGTGCTGTTGGTGGGAATGTAAACTGGTGCAGCCACTGCGGAAAACAGTATGGAGGTTCTTCAAAAAGTTAAAAATAGAGCTACCCTACGACCCAGCAATTGTACATTCAAAAGAATTGAAAGCATGTTCTCAGAAAGATATTTGTATACCCATATTCATAGCAGCATTATTCAGAGTAGCCAAAAGGTGGAAGTAACCCAAGTGTCCAGTAATGGATGAATGAATAAATAAAATGTGGTATACACATATAATAGAATAATAGCTTTAAAAAGGAAGAAAGTGCTGACAGGCACTACAACATGGATGAACCCTGAAAACCTTCTGCTAAGTAAAATAAGCCTGTCACAGAAGGAAGATACTGCGTGATTGCATTTCTATGAGATACCTAGAGTAATCAAGACCCTGAGACAGAAGGTTAGGATAGTGGTTACCAGGAGCTGGGAAGAGGTTGGAGTGGGTAGCTGTTATTTAATGGGTAGAGAGTTTCAGTTTTGTAACCTATTAATCTGTTAATGAATATTATTTATCTTTAGTCTGTTAATGCTAAATAAAGGCAGATATTTCCAGGCACAAATGAAGAGACTCCTGTCTTAGCTGCCATCAGTGGGCAGTTTCCTACTACAAAATACTTCTTCAGCATCAAACCTAAGCTTTGGAAACCAGGCACCTAAAATCAGGGTTGTTTTGTTTTGTTTTGTTTTTTTAAAAAGATTTTATTTATTTATTTATTTGACAGAGAGAAATCACAAGTAGGCAGAGAGGCAGGCAGAGAGAGAGGAGGAAGCAGGCTCCCTGCTGAGCAGAGAGCCCAATGTGGGCCTCGATCCCAGGATCCTGAGATCATGACCTGAGCTGAAGGCAGAGGCTTTAACCCACTGAGCCACCCAGGCGCCCTAAAATCAGGGTTTTCTACTTTCCAGAAGGAGTTATTTTTTTAAGATTTTGTTTTTAAGTAATCTCTACACCCAATGAGGGGCTCGAACCTATAACCCTGAGATCAAGAGTCACATGTTCTACTGACTAAGCCAGCTAGGGGCCCCTGGAAGGAGTGATTTATTCTAAGCTGAGGTTTTAGATGTTCCTTTCTTCTTTGGGGGATAAAGGTGGGGAGTGAGAGACCTTTCAATAATATGCATTAACTTTTCCCCTAAAATATTAGAAAAAATGAGTGTTTTTTCTTTTTCAGTGTACAGGGTCTTCGTAATCATGTCACACCTCTAAAAAGACCTCAGGGAAAAGAGTAGATTTTGCCAAAAAAAAATTTAGAAACTTCTGGATAGAAAGAAATAGAATTGATGGAGTAAATAGACAAATGAAAAACGGGAAATTCTCCGACATATGAAAGACCAAGGACAATTTTTTAATATTCAGAGATCTCTCAGAAATGAAAGGGGGGAAAAAGGAAAAAAAAAAGAAATGAAAGGGAAAGAGGCAAAGCACTTCATAGTGAAACTGACAAAGGACATGAGCAGGCAGATCACCGGAAAAGAAAGCCAAATAGATGGTAAATTGCACTAATTAAAGAAATGTAAATTAGATTTCATTTTCCGTGATCAGACTGGCAAAAATTAAGCAGTTTAAAATACAGAATACAGGGAAACCAGCACTCGTTCCTGTTCTTAGAGGGTGTATAATGGAGAAAAACTGTTTGGAGGCTAAACCTGTTTGTCTGTTAAAAGTAAGGATGCACCAGACTGCAAAGTGAAATAAAGAAATTTCACTTTCAGAATTATGTTTCCCAGTTACACATGTGTCTCTGTGCAGAGTTGGAGAACATCACTGTAGGGTTTGTAATTGCTAAGGCCTTAAAACCAGCAGCTAGTGGCATGTGGGTTATAACCTGGAGCGGAGAGGATTCTTCCTCTGCAGCCCCGGATTATAGTGAATTATCCATTTAGCCAAGGATACAGAAATTTAGCAGAAGGGGGATGGCCTTGGGGCAGGAGCAGATGAAGTTATGTATCAGGGTGTGTTTCCTGCATCTGTCTCCGCCCCTAGATTCCAATGGTCTGCACAGCAGTGGAGATTCTGCCAGATCCCAGAAACAGCCAGTTTGCTGTGCCATGAGTTTTCTCCACCAGCTTTCCAGAAGAGCCAGCAATGACAGCTGGTGTACTTTCGTTTATGGTATAGTGAGAAACAGGCAGCTCCCATGGTTCGTGCACTGAACTCCACTCCAGCAAGTCCGTGTGTTCATTCAGGGGAGTGGAAGGCAGAGATAGTAGCCCCATGTCGCTGAGGAGGTATCTCTGCTCTGATCCTCTATCCCCTCATTTTCCTAAGTATCCTCCCCACCCCCACCCCGTCTCCAGCTCTGACTTAGTGCTCTCTAATCTGGGTGGTTCTGATTGGTCAGACTTCCTAGTTCTGAAATCTCCTTTCCTGCACAAGCAGATCATCCCCTCAGATACTGGCAAATCCTACAGCTGGATTCTGTGCAGCCATGGGGAAGAGGGACAGAGTTCTGATAGCAGAAGAGGTCCAAGAGACATCGCCAAATGGAAGAAAGCAAGATGCAAAACACCACCTATATATGAGTCCATTTTGTGTTAAGAACAAGTAGGAACACACACACATATATACACATATACACACGTGACTCATTCAAAGTTCCTAGGGGAGCAGGGCTGGGATTTCACTGGAAATACTTTTACCTTTTGCTTTATATCCTCTTTTACTGTTTATTTTGTGGAGCAAGCATATATGCCTTTAGAATGAGTGATTTTCAAAATCAAAGTGATATATAGGTACGTAGATTAAAAACTCGTATAGTAACCAAAGACATCTGAGGGTCCAGCAGCTCTGTGTCCCTTCTCATGTCCTTGTGTTCTAGGAGACGGTTTTTAGTTCAAGCTGTTGCTTCTGGTATTTAATGTTGTACTTCTAAGTGATACGCATGCACTGCTATCTCTTGGTTCATCAATTCTAGATAATACCTGTTACTTGTTATGCTAGTTAAGGATTTCAGCTCACTTATGGCCGCCTCCCACCTGACACCATCCTCCCTATATGCTTGCACCTCAGGTTTTGGTCTAATCTGTATTGAACATGCTCATTATTATAGCCATATTAATATTGAGTATTGAAATAAGAATATAATTCTTTTATATGACTTCCTGTTTTTCCTAGAGATAACAATTCTTTGTTGAGTTATCCCTGGGCGTGCAAATCTTTTCATACCTTGAACCAAACAACTCTGTAAAATGCCCCTTGATCCACCCCACCCCCACCCCCACAAAAGTACCAGCACCTTCCAACATGAACTGGTTGCTCTTGAAGCTACTGCCCAGAAGTCAGCCTGGAAACTCCCACCGCCTCTGTTTCATTATTGACTGCCCTGGGCCCTGGGTCCTGGCTCCTTTGCTCTCTTGTTTTACTCACTGGATTTGGTGGGACACACCCCCCAGTAGCTCCCTCAGAAAGAGTATGTGGAAGTACATTTTTAAAAAGATTTTATTTATTTATTTGACAGAGAGAAACACAGCTAGAGAGGGAACACAAGCAGGGGAGTGAGAGAGGGAGAAGCAGGCCCCCCGCCGAGCAGGGAGCCCGATGTGGGACTCGATCCCGGGTCTCCGGGATCATGACCTGAGCCGAAGGCAGTCGCCCAACCAACTGAGCCACCCAGGCGCCACTTTTTTTTTTTTTTTTAAAGGGAAGTACATTTTTGAGACTTCTGCTAGACCCAGCACGGTAGGAGACAGATACTGGGAAGTTTCTCCCTTTTAATACTCACCACTCCTCAGGGCCTGGCCTGTGTCTGTTGGCAGGTGGGGCCCCCGCTCCTGCCAAGGGAGCCTGACACCTCTGGGACCCAGAAGTTGTGCCAGCACCCACAGGATCTCATCCAGTCTTCAAAATATACTAATCATCCATTTTACAACGAACAGAAGAAGTGAGGCACCGTGGTCACACCCGCTGCGATGTCAGCGCCAGAACTTGAACTGAAGAATCAGCTGCGTGAGCCAGTGCTCCTGCCTTTCCAAACCCAGCTGTTCCTCCTTACTGGAAGGAAAATGAACAGTAGTGGGCCCTGAGTGATACGTGCCAAATGCATGGTCATGGATATAGGGCAAGTCTAATCATGAGTGCCCGCCTGTGTCTGCTTCCTGAGCACTTCAGCTCGAGTTAGCCATCCTTTGCCAGAAGTATCTTCTAGTCTTATTGACGGTGCATGTGTGTGAGCTTGTATGGCAGTGTGAGAGAGGGATTGATTTATAGTTATTCTTCTAGCTCCTTGTGATAATTAAAACGCTCTGCCTATCATTCATCTGAGCTCAGTATGATTATTTTTATTGCTCCAGTATCTAGTTCCAAGCAATGCAAGACTTTCACCCCCTCTTTCCGCTCCTTTTGTGATCTGAAATGCCTCATTACTTAGCAGTTTTCTGCTGATTGCACAGTTTAGCATTTGATCTTTTTGTTAACCAGAGTCAGGTGACCACACATAGGGTAATTAGATTAGCCTGCCCCTCCTCTTCTTTACTGAAACAATATAAAATCTGGTATTCTGTTGGCACATGCTTTCCTTAGATTAATGATCTTGGAGCTGCTGTGTGGAAATTTGCATAGCTCCCTACAGCTCTGAGAAATGAAAATGCCCAGCTGTCTAAAAGCTTTAATCAGGAAATGAGCATGAAATGGCATTGTTTTGTCACAGGCTTGGAATAATTTATTCTTGACAATTGAGTTATCCAGGATGGAAATGTATGTAAACATTCTTTCAACAACCAGTAAACAGGTGCTTTTTGGTTAAAAATTCAAGAATTTCTTTATGTGGGAGTGGCTTTCAAATCACTGGTCCTCACACTGCTCACTTCTTGAAGTCCATCCTCTGGTCATATTCCTTGTCTCTCCTCTTTTAAATGGCAGTTTCTGGAAGTTGGCCTTTCAGAACAAGAACAAGTGAAGAGAGCACACACATGTATGTGGGGCATGGTGTGACCATGTGCACGCTTAGCCACGGGACTGCCTGCGCCTCAGTCCTCGGTCAGCCCTTTTCCTGTGTTGCCTCCTCTTGGGACCCACTTCCCCACCTGTCAAAGAGAGATAATGCTTGCTACTTCTCAGCACGGCTGTGAGCGTTCAGTGAGTTACTTCATGCAAACCCTTAGAACAGTACTTTGCTCCTAGTGTACTCTTCGAAATTGCAGATGAATTCGAAAGTTTTTAGATCTAGGGAAATGAAGGATACAGTCGCTTTCTGTTTATATGTAAGAGATCCTAGTGCATTTATGTTTTTTTCCATTAGTTTATTAGTCTTAGCAGCAGTTGTGGCTGTGAAAATTCACACTGGATTAGACGCACTTAGAGCTGGCACCTAACTAGACACTCAAATATCTGTTAGAAGAATGATAGAGCTCATGATGATGGCCACCATTTATTGAGTGTCTGGGGACGAAAGATGACTGAGACCTCTTCCCTACCCCTGAGGCCCTCACGGAACAGCCGAGAGAGAGATCTAGATAGAGTCCAGGGGTCGGTGCTATGATGCGGGTTCCCAGCAGGGGCTGCAGGGGCCTGGGCTCTTCATCAAAGCTGTTAAAAAGGTGGCAGAAATTGGGGTCCCTCAGTGGCTCATTCATTAAGCATCTGCCTTTGGCTTGGGTCATGATCCCAGGGTACTGGGATCGAGCCCTGCATTGGGCTCCCTGCTCCCTCCTCAATGGGGGAGCCTGCTTCTCCCCTCCAGCTTCCCTGTGCTGGTGTTCCCTTTCTTACTATCTCTTTCTGTCATAAATAAAATCTTAAAAAAATAAGATGGCAGAAATGGCTGTTAGACCTTGGATGGTTCTCCTCTTTTGTCCATCACCAGCACATGATCCACCAATTCCTGTGTTTCAGGATGTACTGGGTCATGGAGTATGTATGATGTCATCAGAAATACTTAAAAACTTTTCCAGAAGAGACTTTGGAGACAGTGTCCATCCCTCAGGGAGCTCAATTTGAGATCGTATAATTAATCTTTTTGAGCATAATTAACCAATCCCACACTGTTTAAGTCTTGTTGTGCTTGTACTCTAGGTACTGAAGCAAACCATATTTTGCCTGTGATAAAACTACAAATAAGGTTTAACATTGCCTTTTTATATGCATTTTATTTGGCTTTCTGGGTTGTTGTCATGCCATTGATTATATTTGTATTTCCAAAATTTAGAATTTTTTAATCATATTTATTTTAAAAATTTGATTATTGGGCCTGGTATGATTTTTTTCCCCACATCTTAACTTTCTTATCTCCCCTTCTTGATGAAGTAGGGCTTTCTTTTAAGCTTTGTATCTGTTCATATTTTGGAACCCAGCAACCCTGGGATTATTACACTAGCAGTGGAAAGGATATAACTGAACTGTGTGAGGGGGCGGTGGCAACTTCCTTGTTTGTGAAAAAGTAGTAGTCAGTAGTCTAATGGTTGGGAAATAGTAAACACAGTTCAATGATTACTATTTATTTATTTAAAGATTTTAATTTATTTATTTGACAGAAAGTGAGAGAGAGTGTGTGTGTGTGAGAGAGAGCACAAACGGGGAAGGGCAGAGGAAGAGAGAAGGCTCCCTGCTCAGTGCTCAGTCTCAGGACTCTGGGATCACTATCTGCATTGAAGACAGATGCTTGATGGACTGAGCCACCCAGGTGCCCCTCAATGATTACTTTTTAAATTAAAGTTTTGTTTGGCTAACACAGGCACATGGTATCAATTAAAAGGGACAAAACGTATGCTTTCCCTGTTTCTCTGTCACCTTGTTCCCCGCCCTGGAGGAAGTCTTAGTTATCACTTTGTTCTGTATCACACAATGAGGCATGCGCACACTTCTGCAGAAATGCTAGCATACATTATCAGGTTTTTTTTTTTTTTTTTTTTTACCTAGCAGCATGTCTTAGCAATTACCTTTTTTGGCACTTAGAGACCCACCTCATTCTTGGAGAGAGTTGCATAGGATGAATTTACTGTAATTCATGCAACCAGGTCTCTACTGACACTCATTTACATTCTTTCAGTCCTGCTAATTTAAGCAGGGGTGTAATATTTAACCTTGTACATACAATATTTTGCACATGTGTGAGTATACATGTAGTTTACTTTCCTAGGACTGAAAATACTGAGTCAAAAGGCATAGACATTTCAGTTTTATTTATTATTTATTTATTTATTTATCTATTTATTTATTTTATTTTATTATTATTATTTTTTTATTGTTACTAAAATTTTTTTTCCAGTGTTTCAATATTCATTCCCCATTCCCCACACCCAGTGCTCCACGCTTTAGGTGTCCCCAGTACCCACCACCAGGCTCTCCCATCCCTCCACCCCCCTCCCTCCAAGTCCCTCAGTTTGTTTCTGTGTTCAAAGTCTCTGTTGTTTTGTTTCCCTCCCTAGATTACCCTAGTTCCCATTTGCTTTCCTTCTGCCACTGTCCTCCAGTTT
>PITA01018271.1:0-40885 GCA_004023965.1 Spilogale gracilis | reverse complement strand
TGAAGAATGTTGGTGGAATTTTGATCGGAATGGCATTGAAAGTATAGATTGCTCTGGGCAGTATAGACATTTTGACAATGTTTATTCTTCCGATCCATGAGCATGGAATGCTCTTCCATCTTTTTGTGTCTTCTTCAATTTCTTTCATGAGTGTTCTGTAGTTCTTCGAGTATAGATCCTTGACTTCTTTGGTTAGGTTAGAAGCATGTTATCTTTTAAATACTTATAGATTTAAATAAATATGGTAGGTATATGACATTCTTATAAAAGTCTAAGGATTGAGCCACATATTTTATTCTTATTCCTAATTAGAAGTGATTATTTGTTTTCCAAAGGCCATCTTTATGTCAGTTAGCAGTCTCAAATTAAAGACAAAATTTAAACAACAGCTTAATTTAAATATGTGCAAATATTTTTTACGAGGTGACATGTCATACATGGTTTTAAGCCTTCTACAAATTTTCAGTCATTTACTGTTCACAGTCACTTCATGAAGTGGGTACTATTATTTTTTAAGATTTTATTTATGTATTTGACAGAGAGAAACACAGTGAGAGAGGAAACACAAGCAGGGGGAGAGAGGGAGAAGCAGGCTTCCCACAGAGCAGGGAGGTCCATGTGGGGCTCCATCCCAGGACTCTGGGACCATGACCTGAGCCTTAGGCAGAGCTTAACAACTGAGCCACCCAGGCGCTGCTAAGTAGTTACTATTATTATCTGCATTTTGTTGATGGGAAATTAAGGCAGCAGAGGTTAATCTGCAGAGACCACATAGCTAATAAATGGTAGAGCAGGATTCAAATCTTAGATATCTATCGGGCTACAAAGTCTGTGGCTCCTAAGCACTGACTTGTTATCCATCACGGTGTCTCCTTTAGTTGTGTATAGGAAAACACTATAAATCATATGGGTTATATGCAGAGATGCATATAATTTCAAGGTCAGTTGATTTGAGTGCTATACAAATAAGGCTAGGGCTAAAGGCCATATTTTCATGGAGAACTTTGCATGTAGATCAATACTATTTGTTTATGCAGGTAATGTCTCCTGTGGACTATAAAAAGTAAAAGAGGAGATGGGCAAATATCCAACATCCCTGGTGAGTCATCATGCATTCTCCACTGCTGACCAGGTATCATATTTGAATATTCACGAAACTATGTTAGCATATGAGATGTTATCACAAGCTGAGGTTTTCCACATCCAGTTTAATATTCCTAAATAAATGTCTTATTATTGGGAGGCAAAATTTCCATCAAATTAGAACAAAGTACCATATGAAGGTTTATTTATTGATTTTTTTAAAATAGATATAGCTTAGTTATGTTTCACTCTAGTTATGTTAACACTACTGTCAAAGGAATTCTATGTAACTTGAAATTATTTTGTAACTTAGATTAGGACACAACTATTATATACATAGGATAGATAGATAGATACACTCTTTGTGCCATTATCCATTCATTATTATTTTTTCAATCTTTGGAAATCAAAACTCCATTTACTATCCCTGGTCTTCAGGGCTTCCACATTTTCCACGATGAGTCAATGATACCCTTCAAGGGTTTAGCACTGTACTCTAAGAGTTCTTTCAGTAATTTTGAGAGACAGTCCATGTCAAATGGAGTCATGGATCCATTAAGACAATTTGCACCCTTATATATGCCTGAGACCTTATTCCTAATGTCAACTACTTCTTTACAATAGAGACTATTCCTTTTGGGAGAGCAGGTAGACATAAAACAGAAATTAAAGAGATATGTGGTATTTTAAAACACACCTACTACAATATTGTACCTTTGGTTTATTTAATTTCATTTGATATTTACTGGAGTCATGTGGGAATATATATAATCACTACGCTTACAGAGACATTGATTCATTTATATAAGTAACTATCTGAGGGTTATAAAACCAGTAAGCAAATCACTAAATATCAAATCTAAATCTCCTCAAACTCCAAACTTTTTTATTTTGCAAATCTCTCTTCATTACCATTTAACATGTAAGCAACTAGTGAAAAAGAGATTTGGGTTTTTGGAGAAATTAAAGAGACCGTTTAGTTTTACAAGAATTCCCAGGTCTCAGTTCTTGACTTTCAGTTAATATTTATACAAATCTATTCTTAAAGTGCTCTCATCTTTTGTACAGTTGTTTAAGTAATTTGAAGCTCATTATAGAGTTCTCTGTGTGGTTCTGCCAGTATTTTTAGGTAAAATTTCCTACCCCATTTTCCATTTCTCAGTCACTCTTGAACAAACTTTTCTTTCAGTTTATAGGAATCTACCAATATCTTTGACTAAGAATTCCTAGAGACAAACTTTGATCCACTCAAAAACAGCCACAAGTATTTTTATTATAACCAGAACTAATCCATTCACTCAAGATTTCTTTGAATCACATAAAACGTGAGGATCAATTTAATTGTGAGGGTTGCCTTCACTTAGCATCATAGTTATTAAGGTTGAAAACTTACAGTGTTTGGCCAATGGTAACTTATGTCCATATATTTTATTTATTTTATGGAGGTTATCTTTAAAACATTAACTGACAGGCTAAGGCCTTTTACATTACTGGATTCTGATTTTGTAGGTACAATGAAGCACATACAAGATTTTAACCCCCAAACAGCTGTCATTTCATTTAAATCATTAGGATTTTCTGACAGAAGTGTATTCAATAAAATATATTTAAAATATTTATTCAAAGATTAATGCCCAGTATAAATAAATAGAATTAGACATTTTCTAATTTAGATTAGTAGTTATTCCAACTTAATTACTTTTAGGAACTCTATATGTGAATATTATAGGAAATTTAATTTCTTGATCCATGACAATGAAGAAGATTTTTCACTGTTTAGACTTCTCCCTAAACAATAACATCCATGCTGATGACTCTTCAAATGTGTGTGTTCTTAGCCTGGATCTTGCCCTTGAATTCTAAGATCACTACTTCAACAACCTACTAGCCATTCTCACTCAGCTATCTAACTGGTATTTTAAACACAACATGAGCAAAACATTATTTTTGCCATTATTTCTTCTTCCTTAAGTCTCTTCTAATACTATAATCACCGTATAACTAGTCTCATATTAAATACTTAGCCATTTTTAATTTTTCTCTCATTTCTTCTCCAATTCCATCAGCAAATGCTAATCACTCTGCCATCATGCTGGTCCAATCTCTTACTTAGGTAAATAAAAAATTTCTTAATTGGCCACCCCACTCCTGTACAAACCCTTGACTTAATCCATTCTGCACACAACAGCCAGAATAAACTTAAAAGAATAAATCTACCTTTCAACAAGTTGTGCTGGGGCACCTGTACACTCAGAGGCAAACAAACCAACAAAAACAGATAAGACAAACAAAAAAACCACCTTAACTTCATAACTTATACAAAAGTTAAAACAGATTATGGACCTAAATGTAAATGTGAAACAACAAAAAATTTTTTTGTAAGTGGGGGAAATAGTTGAGATTTTGATGTAGGCAAAGGGACTAAAACATAATCCATGGAAGTTTATGAATTATGAAATTCATAACTGGGACCTCATCAAAATTAAAAACTTTTGTTTTGTAGAAGACCAGATGAAAAGGCTGAGGAGACGGATAACAGATTTGGAGAAAATATTTTCAAACCACATACCCAACAGATGACTAGTATCTAAAATGTACAAAGTACTCTCAGAATTCAACAGTACAAGTTCTGAAAGAAATCAAAAGAGAAAAAAATATCAAGACAAAAGAAAATGGAAATACACCAACATTTATGAGATGTAGCAAAAGCAATTTTAATTAGGGATGCAATTAAATGCAATTTAAAAGGGAATTTTATAGTGAAAAATGCATACATTAAAAAAAGAAAGATTTCACATAGCCAATCCAACTTTATACATCAAAGAACTAAATTAGAACAAAGTCCAACTGTTTGTAAAAGAAGAAAATAACAAAAATCAGAGTGAAAATAAATGACAGACTAAAAAGATGATATAAGAAAGATCACTGAAACTAAGAGGTAGTTTTTTCAAAGATTAACAAGATAACAAACTTTTAGTTAGATCACTGTAAAAAAAGGAGAAGATTCAAATAAAATCAGAAATAAAAGAGAAGACATTAGAAATTATACCACAGAAATACAAAAGCATCACAAAAACTACAATGAACAATTTTATGCCAAGTCAGACAACTTAGAAGAATCACAAAAACTACAATGAACAATTTTATACCAAGTCAGGCAACTTAGAAGAAATAAATCCCTAGAAACATACAGTCTTCCAAGACTGAACTATGAAGTAACAGAAAATCTGAACAGCCCAATAACTAGTAAGGAGATTGAACTGGCAGTTGAAAACTTCCTAAAAAAAAAAAAATAAATAAAAAATAAAAAATAAAAAAAAAAAGAAATCCGGGACCAGGTGGCTTCTCTGTTGAACTCTACCAAACACTTTGAACAGAATATCAATACTTCTCAAACTCTTCCAAAAAAATAGAAGAGGAAACACCTTCAAACTCATTACTCTGATACCAAAACCCAACTAAGATACTATAATAGAAGAAAACTTCAGGCCAATATTCTGGTGACCATAAATGCAAAAACCTTCAACAAAATAATAGCAAACCAACGAATGGTTATCTACAAAGGAAAAACAGGGAATTTTTTGAGTCTTAAAATTTTGTGTATAATGACTTTTAGTGGAAATAAACTCTATGCATTTGTGAAATCCCATAGAGTTGTCTATCATAAAATGTAAACTTTCTTACAAAATAACTGACTGGCATTGTTTTTTTGTTTGTTTGTTTGTTTGTTTTTAAGATTTATTTATTTGACAGAGAGAGAGATCACAGGTAGGCAAAGAGGCAGGCAAAAAGAGAAGAAGAAGCAGGCTCCCTGTGGAGCAGAGAGCCCGATGCGGGCCTTGATCCCAGGACCCTGAGATCATGACCTGAGCCGAAGGCAGAGGCTTTAACCCACTGAGACACCCAGGCACCCTAGCATTGTTTAAAAATGCTGAAGTTAAAAAAGACAGGGAGAGACAAGATTTCTCAGTAACGGAAAGCACTACATGCACATGATGACAAAATGCAATGTAGGATCTTATTTTGGGTCCTAAAACATAAAATTAACATCAGTTGAAAACTTGATAAAATTGGGGAAAAGTATGTATTGTACCACTGTAGGATCTTATTTTGGGTCCTAAAACAGAAAATTAACATCAGTTGAAAAGTTGATAAAATTGGGGGAAAGTGTGTATTTTACCACTATATTAATGTATCAATTTATTAATATTGATAATCATACAATTGTTATGAAAAACATCAATACTTGAGAATTCTCTAGTATTTTCCAACCATGCTACAATGCTAAATGTAATCACCATCAAATCATAATAGAAAAATTTTAAAATAATTAATAGCAAACCAAATTCAATAGTATATTAAAAGGATCATATGTCATAATCAAATGGGACTTATTCCAGAGAGAGATCATTGAACGTCCACAAAGGAATCAATATACATCACATTAACAAAATGAAGGATAAAAATAGTATCTTCATAGAACAGAAAAAACAACTGATAAAATTCAACATCAATTTATGGTTAAAAGAAAGTCTCAACTGGGCTTCTTAGAATGGTTGTCTTCAAAAAGACAAGTGTTGATGGGGATGTGCGATCAATGAACTCTTTGTGCTCCACTGGTGGAATGTAAATTAAGCATGTACTACAGAATACAGTATGGAGGCTTCTCAGAAAATTAAAAATAGAACTACCAAGGGGCACCTGGGTGGCTCAGTCAGTTGAGCATCCAACTCTTTTTATTTTTAAGATTTTATTTATTTGACAGAGAGAAACACAGCCAGAGAAGGAACACAAGCAGGGGGAGTGAGAGAGGGAGAAGCAGGCTTCCTGCCGAGCAGGGAGCCCGATGTGGGACTCGATCCTGGGTCTCTGGGACCATGACCTAAGCTGAAGGCAGTCAGTTAACCAACTGAGCCACCCAGGCACCCGAGCATCCAACTCTTGATCTCAGCTCAGGTTTTGATCTTAGGGTTGTGAGTTCAAGCCCCACAGTAGGCTCCACACTGGGAGTGGAGCCTACTTAAAAAAAAAAAAAAATAGAACTACGGTGTGATCCAGCAATCCCACTTCTCAGCATATACACAGAGGAAACAAAATGATCTCAAAAAGGTAACTGCAACCCTATGTCCACTGTAACATTATTTAAAATGGCAAAGACATGGAAACAATGTAAGTATCCACTGATGAAGGGACAAAGAAAATTGGTGTGTGTGTGTGTGTGTGTGTGTGTGTGTGTGTGTGTATACAAATGGACAATGAAAACTGGTATATCCATATATACACACACACATACACACAAAAAACTGATATATATATATATATGTATATCTACACACATACACACAATGAAATATTCAGTCACAAAAAAGAAAGAAATCCTGCCCTTTGTGACAACGTGGATGCAACTTGAGGGTATTATGCTAAGTGATCTAAGTCAGACAGAGAGGACAAAAACTGTCTGATTTCACTTATATGTGGAATGTAACAAAAATCCTAATTAATAGGTGATACCCCAAAGTGGGATTTGGGTATGTGCCCTAATGGATGAAGGCTGCCAAAGGTACAAACTTCCCCTTATGAGATATATAAGTCCTGGGGATGTAATATACAACATGTCAATTATAGTTAATAATATTGTATTATATATATTTGAACACTACTGAGAGAGGAGTAAATCCTCAATGTTCTCCTCACAAGAACAAAACTAACTGTGGTGATGGATGTTAACAAAACTTATTATGAGAATAATTTTTCAAGACATACATATATCAAAGCATTTTCTTGTGCACCTAAACCAATACTATCTGACATCAATTACATCAATTGTATCTAAACAAGCAAACAAAACCTCAACAATAAAGAACAAGTAATTCAAGTAGAACATGGGTAAAAGGCTTGAATAAATATTTCACTGAAGACAAAATATGAAACAAAATATGTTCTAGGTACTAGGGAACTGAAAACCACAATAAGCTATCATTATGCATGTATTAATATGGCTAGCTGAAATGAAAGACAGTGCAAGTAAGAGTGGAGTGGATTTCATCGTTGTCAGTATTCTGGTTGTAATATGGAGAACAATTTTGCAAGATACTTGACTAGTAAAACTAAATAAGAGGTCAAGGTATCTCTCTTCATTATTTCTTAGAATTACATATGAACCTATAATTGTTTTAATAAAAATGTCTATTAAAAAAGTATAAATCACTCCTTTGAGTAAGTCCCTCCAATGGTCTACCATACTTAAATAAAACAGAATAAGCTCTATATTCCTTACTTTGGATATTCCCTCTGTCTGAAAAGGTATTCCTCCAGATCTTCACTTAGTTGTCTTCTTGTCACTTACAGAACTTCTCAAATATTTCCTCCTAAACGGACCTTTTTCCTAAGTACCCTCCCTAAAGTAGGCAACACTTGACTCTGCATTCACTCCAGCAATTAACTTTTCATTTCCTTAAAGCTTTCATCAAAATATTATCTAGTTTACTCATACATTGCCTTTATACCTGCCTCCCTCATTTGATTCAAATATGAATCCCATAAAGGGAAGATCTTCTCTATTTTCTTTAGCATTGTTTCTCACACCAAAACATTGTTTGGCAGGGGGCAGACAGTCCTATTCATGTTTATTCAAATGGTGAAGCAGGCAGCAAGCAGGAGACAGAGAAAGAGGAAGGGGCCGAGGAGAAAGAAGGCTGGAACAGCCACTTGCTTGAATAGTTGAGAAACAATACAGAATCACAGTATAGGTCTGAATAAAGACTATGTTAATTCTGTGAATGTCAAAACACCAAAGACCCAAGTGGGAACTGGCATGTGATTGGCAAATTAACCATATGTCCTGCTAAGTAGCGCTGCACACACAATAGTGTGATGGAAGGTAGTGCTGAGTTACCCAATCCAGGAATGTGCTCAGTAACATTTGTGAAATGAGTGAGTTGATGAGTGAATATATGCATGTATAACTGGAATGCAGGAGAAGTTCGGTCTAACCACTACCTTTAAGGATCTGGAAGGATAGAGGAGGTATAACATCACTTTCCACTATATCTCTCTACTACCCTATATCAAAGGTTGTTAGGGTCTTCTCTATTTAAAGAAAAACCCAGAGCTATAGATTAGGAAATGTCTTTACTGAAACAAAACCAGTGAGTTCTGCAAATCCTCCCAAGTATTTGAGGGAGCATCAAGCCACTCAGAAACACAAGAGGGCTCCATCAATGATGGAGAGCTAAATACACCGTGTACTAACGTCTTAACTGTTCCTTTCATAGAGTTGTGGAATTGATGTAAGTGACAGAGAAGCGTTCACAATGGGGTGGACAAAAGTACAATGTATTTACTCAAAGTCTGACAGAAAATTTGCCTTGTTTCCCATTATTACTCTTAGCATGAAGCCTGACAGAATAGCCTGAGATCTGCAGCAAAGTACACAGTACAACTTGTAAGTGGAGGATGACAATATTTTTAGCTGCTACCACTGGGAAATCTTGCTGCTTTGCCTAGAAATCATGGCAAAGGGACTTGAAAACAATGTCTCCATATGCCACAGTTGCTGGAATTATTCCTCAGATAGATTCCCTTGTCATTTTTCATGTGTGGGAACTCATTAGACACCTACAGGAAGAACATATGGAGGGAAACAATGATTCTATTGGTAGAAAACGCTATATAATAGCATGTTTATATTCTAAAAGGTCTTGCTGCAAATAGCTTACTAGAAATAGTGATGGCTGCTCTTTCATGCAGTAGGTAGTAACATAATTTTCATGGTCTTAAACACAAGCAAAAACATTCTCAATTGAAATAAAATATTTATGAGCCTTTGGCCAGAGGAATTGTTTTCTCTAGTTTCTTTCTCAATACTGAAATCTTAATTTTTCAGTGGAAGAAAAGATGCCGAAGTTTTTTGAAGCTGTAATCTCTCTCCCAATGGAAAGACTGTTACATTAAAAAGACAGAGGTGGTTTAGCTTAGTAGTTCTGAGCTTGAGGTGTGCAATCAAAAAGACAACAGTTCCATTTCAGACTCCACTGGTTGGTACAAGTTATCTATGGTCTCAAAGTCCTTACTTCTTCATTTATAAAGTAAGGGCAACAGTATCTAACTCTGAAGTTGCAAGAATTTAGTGAAATGATTAATGTCAATCAGGTTCTTTCACTCAAGCTATCATCATCAACATCATCAGGCAGCTTCCCAAATAATACACTTATTTCAAGAATACTTTTGTCATACTAGGCTAAAGAGTACAATAAAAGGACATTCAGGTAATGGAAACTTGTAATTACCAGAGTGAATGAATACACATCCAAATTCAAATCAGTGAAACTCAAAGTTCTGAAACACAGTACATTGTTTTGTTGTGACTAAAGGTTGACTGTAATATCTGTAAGTTTTGTTCCGTATTACTGTTATCTATTTATATGGTATGAACCATGATTTCTGCCAATTATGCCATCAGGAGACTTTCTTTTTTTGGTATGTCATGATTTTGTAGTCAGGGTCTTTGCAATGGCACAATTTGTAAATAAGACCTATTGTACAAGGCAATACAAGAGGCCATCTGATTTTTCCTGCTCATGGGTTCTGTTGGCCCTCCCTCTCTCATTGATGCTAATGGAACATTTTTTTAAGAACAATCATCTCAGTTGAGACATGAGTGACAGGGGAAAAAGCCAGATTTGAAAACCCAGCATTCATGTAACTTTTAATAACAGATTTGCAAATGCCATATTCCAGGAACATTATCTTTCTTGACTTACACTGGGCCTCTTCCAGGGTCCCAGCAAATTGCATGGTGCGTTTTGTTTCCTTTTTTGGAATCCACCCTGGGGAAGCTGAGCAAAGTAGTAATCTAGAAATTGTGTATTCAATACCACAAGTGTAAGCTTGGATAAGGGATAGGACAAGTAGGTTATCTTTAATGACTCTATGCTTTGACCAGATGATCCAAGCATTTATCATATTTCTATTTTTACAAAGCCTCACAGGGAAAGACTATAAACAAGTATACCAGGAGGCAAAATTCACTCAGTTTTCTTCCCTGTGAAACAGATTGAAAGAATTGTTGTTTGTAGTGACTCACCGTAGAGATAAGTCTTGATAAAATGAGCAAACCAGATTATTCAATTTTTAGGTCTATTCTATGGAAAAGACACATACCACCACAGGCTTAAATATCAACCTGGAATTTTAAATCAATCCAACCACTGTGAATAGATAATCACTGTATTTGTTACCCAGAGATAAGACAATTGGAGAAATACTGGGGATACCGTACCAGAGATCATGAGTCCAAAGAAAGGATGTTACGTAAAGGAAGATGGCTTGTTTACACATGCCAAGTAAAATACAGAATTGGATTAATTATACAGATTGTCTAAACTAAGTAGCGGCTTATTGTATCTTTTGCTTTTCAGGGATAAGTCCAGCCTGGAAAAGACAATGCAGTAAGTATACAGAATATCAAAAATACTGAGCACTGCTTGCCGGAGAACAAAGGGATTTATAATTTGGTAATATTCAGATCAAATAATGTGAAAAGCTAAATTTTATATTAAAAACCTTCTTCTATAAAAAGGTAGTTATACTTAAAATTTATAGCATTGCTTTGGAAGCAGCGAGTATAATGCAGAGGTAAAAAATGTCAGGATAACCATCAGCTCCACCATATGATAGCAGCATATAGCTATTTTATGGATTTATTGTAACAGTTTTAAAAGGTCATTTAAATATGAGGACAATTGTCAGGCTTGGCCCTTTAAGAGTTTGCTTTCAGCAAAGTACATTAAGACTTATATTAATGGCAATTTCAGGACCAAGCCCAGAAGCCTATAGTTAGGTCCAGATGATTCGATATTTTTACCCTTGCACTCATCTCCTGGTTTGGGGTCATGACTCCAGCTCAGCGTGGGATCAGCTCTGTCAATATCCTGCCCAGATGGGCCACCCCTCCATGGAGCATACTAAAACCCAAGAAACAATATACCTAATTATAAAAATAAAATGATGATTTTCAAGAAGTCCTCTTCTGCTTTCTTTGTGTGTATGTTTGTATGTCAGACTACGCAGCATTATTTTCAGTTCTGGTAAATAAAAGTACCACTGATATATGTAAATACTCAAAGTTTAGAAACGAGGAAAATATATAGAATACAAACAAACCTAAAAATGTCATCTTTTGATGTTTTTGGACTTCAAGTGCTGCAGCAAGAGCAGCAGGAGCCTTATGGTATTAATTTTTGTTTTCATGGTGGCTTACATGAAGGAAAATAGTAAGTCCATGTAAAAGGATGTTTAAAAAAAAAAAAATATCCTTCCAAGCCAACATGTGACCCTCTGTGTTGAGTTTGTGTGTGTGTTTCTAAGTGGGCAGAAACTGTAAGCATCCTACACATAGGCAATAAACACTATCAGGGAAGAATTGTCAAGAAAGGGATTCCTAATTGAAAGATTGCCCCGGAGGGTTCAATGAGACACATGCAGTCATTTCTGGTTAACCTGTAACAGTGTTTCCTTGATTGTGTGTAGAGTCAGTGTGCAGGAGTTTTATACATTCCTAGTATAAATTCAGGCCCCATGTTTTTACGAAAAAGGTCTCTAGTTGCTTCCATCAAAACAAGTTATTCTGTAACTATTCCACAAGTTGAAAAGCAACTCAGCTTGCCTAGTAGGGTGCCACCGGCATATTCCTGATGAATTCACCTTAGCATCTTTCCTTATATTTCTATCATTTCCAGAAAAATGTCATGTGGCAACTGAGCAGCTCTTGAACTTAGACTTCAAGGACTGCTCAAGTTTAATTTAATTTTAAGCAGTAATCACCATGCCATTGAAAGTGTGATGGGAAATGTTAATAAATCAAAGTAAGAACACGTTACATTTTATTAAATTTAAGGAAAACCTGTTTGATAGGCAATAAACACTAAAGCTAAGAGTTCTAATATTTATGAAAAGCCCTTATTTTCTTTATTGGGTCATGTGGTATTTTGTACACGGAATTTAAGTGTTGATAATATTGAGTTGGAAGTTTAATTTCTGCTCAGATTAAAATGGAATCTTTGCCCAAATAAGTTATAAAATATTCTGTATACTTGTGACTTTTTTTTTTAAAGATTTTATTTATTTGACAGAGAGAAACACAGCTAGAGAGGGAACACAAGCAGAGGGAGTGAGAGAGGGAGAAGCAGGCTTCCCGCAGAGCAGGAATCCCGATGTGGGGCTCGATCCCGGGTCTCCGGGATCATGACCTGAGCCGAAGGCAGTCGCTTAACCAACTGAGCCACCCAGGCGCCGCCTATACTTGTGACTCTTAAAAATAACTTTTATTATGCAATATTAAGTGCTGCCATTTTCTTGTGTGCCTAAAAAAATGACAATGGTCAAGAATAAATTTACATTAGCAATGCCAGAATGGCAATTTGATACAACTATGTATTTATTTCAGGAGAAAAAAGAATCTCACATAGTGAGCTATATAGTAAAGTGGCATGCTAATCCTTTTAAATTCCTTATATATATATTTTTTCTTTTTCCTAATATCTACTTTGGTTAGTACAACTCCAAATCTGCCAGACTGCTTGATACACCTGTTCTTCTAATACCTGTTGTGGGATATTAAGTAACAAAATAAAACCCAAACCTTTGGGGCACCTGGGTGGCTCAATTGTTTAAGCATCTGCTTTCAGCTCAGGTCTTGGGATCAAGCCCCATATTAGGCTCTCTGCTCAGCAGGGAGCCTGCTTCTCCCTCTCCCACTACCCCTGCTTGTATTTCCTCTCTCACTGTCTCTCTCTCTCTGTGTGCCAAATAAATAAATAAAATGTTTAAAAAATAATAAAAAATAAAAAACCCAAACCTTTAATGAATCCTAGAATTCACAGAAAGCAGATCAACATCAAATACCTCATTTATTTTCTATTTTAGTGAAATTCTTTTGCAAGAGACTCCAAAGTGACATCAGTAATTCACATCATACCTTGAAAAACTATAGTTTAAATTTTATTTTCCAAAGTTATGTGTATTTTATTATAATTGATGGAATATTAAAAATCCAACAAGAATTTTCTTGATTTATCTCAAAACTGGAATATTATTTAAATATATTTTGTTTGGTGAATAAATATAAACTCACTCAGCTCATTCACAATAAAAGCTCCAGTGTCTTAAGCTGCTTTCCCAGCTATAGGACTGTCAAGGTGACTTGTCTTTCTGTTTCAATTACTCAGCTTTGCCATAGTTTAACTATTACATTGATGGAAGGCTCGCACTCTATTTATTTATGGAGGGTGACATTTCAGTAGAGAGAAATCTTCCCCACTGAATTGTGGAAGAAAATGTTACATTAATGGATACAAAAAGATGCTATGAAATAGTGAAATGAGTAGATGTTATTTTGGAAGAAGATCTGGAAATCATAAACATCAATTAATTATTCCTAATAAGTGATGAATCATTATCAGTGACTGTTTTTTGCTTGGCATGCTATCATTTTTGTCAGACGGGCTCTACAGAAACCCTAGTTTTTACTTTGTAAGCTGGTGACATTTTCCTCATGCCCTTGAAAATAAGCAAGTAATGGAGCCTTTTAGATCTGTTTTTGCATGGCGTTTAACGTGAAATACAATAGAGCTGGAAATGACATTCGGAATGGGCTAATATATTTGTTAAATGGCACTTTCAATAAGGCTCTATAAGCTTCATTACCAGTTTCCCAAGCATAGTGAGACTCAGATGTTTTCACCATCCGTCACCACTGAAACATATAGGAAAACATTATCTTGAAATGCTGGGGAAATGTACATATTTACAACCAACTTAAATACTAATGAAAGACACTGCAGACTGTAGACTTGGGAAGAGATCACACAGTATTTTGCCATAATTTATAAAAGTGGTAAAAATCAACATTATTCTTAAACTCAAAGTCAATCAAAGGATAAACAAGAGTAAGTAACCACCATCTTGACTGCTTACCCTGAACCACGCACTAAGGGCTCACTTAGCCCTCAGACTATGCCACGGCATCGACATGATAGTTCTACAGATGAGGAAACAAAGTCCTAGACTGTTTAAATAACTTGGGTGGATTCAAAGCTAGCAAGCAGTGGATACGGATCTACTGATCAGCCTGCCCCCTATGAAAGACTACCTCCTTTATTTTCCTTCCTATGTTTTATTTCACATCTTAATAGGGATGAAGCAACAGTTTCTTGTTAGTAAAAAGAGCTTAAAACCCTAAACCCTCAGAAATACTAAGAAAGAGCCTCTTAAAATGATGATCCTGTTTCTATGCAACTTTCTGCTGATGTTGTCACTTGCTCAGAGCTCAGCAGAGTTGTAAAAACTATTTTTGAGGATATCCTTTTCTCTTGATTTAGAAGTTTCTGAGATTAGTGCGATAGGAAACCAAAGAAGTGGTACTTGGACTCTTACTCTCAAATGATCTAGCTAAAAAGTGTCAGGTTAAATACACTCGGAACTCTACTAGAGGGACAACCTTTCTTCACAGATCAGGAAACCTCAGATGGTTGTAATAAACCCCCCTCCCAGATTTCTGTTATCTTATTAGTATATAAATGATAAAAGTAAACAGATGAGAGACACGAGAAGGTGGGAGGCTAGTCTTTAAGTGCATAGACAACACAGAATATGGTTCCCAATAACTTCCTGACATGCTCTGCTTTGAAGAAAGAACGTAGTTTTATGGTTGGAACTTGTTGAAAAAACTCTCTCCCTTCCCCAAATATCAGGGGTCAGTTAGTCTGCTTTCAGGTCAGTACAGAGCACATTTAAAAATATTTTTAAGTGAAAATTATATATAAGATTACAACATGATTTGCTATATGTATATATAGCAACATAATTCCTACAATCAAACTAATTAACGTAAATTCTCCTTACATGGTTACCAATTTTTGTGATGAGGGTACCTGAAACCCATTCTCTTCATCTGTTTCTCGTGTTTGCTGGAGTATTATTAACTATAGTCATCACACTATACACTAGATCTCTAGAGGTATTCATTCCATGTAAGTGACAACTTTCTACCTTTTGATCAGTATCACCTCATTTCCCCTACACTACAGCCTTTGGTAACCACCATTCTACTCTCTGCTTCCATAAGTTTGACTTCTTTTTTTATTCTACCTACAGTATTTGTCTTTCTTGGTCTGGTTTATTTCACTTAGCATAACATCTTCCAGTTTCATCCACATTGTCACAGATGACAGAATTTCCTTCTTTCTTATGGCTGAATAAGATCCCTGTGTGTGTGTGTATGACATCTTTTTTTTTTTTTTTTTAAGATTTTATTTATTTGACAGAGAGAAACACAGCCAGAGAGGGAACACAAGCAGGGGGAGTGAGAGAGGGAGAAGCAGGCTTCCTGCCGAGCAGGGAGCCCGACTGGGGCTCGATCCCGGGTCTCCGGGACCATGACCTGAGCTGAAGGCAGTCGCTTAACCAACTGAGCCACCCAGGCGCCCCGTGTATGACATCTTCTTTAGCCATCATTTGACCATGGACATGGGTTATTTCCCTATCTTGGTTATTGTGTGAATAATGCGACAATGAACGTGAGAGTACAGATATCTCCTTGAGATACTGATTTCATTTTCCTTGGATATATGCCCAGAGGTGGAATTGCTGGATCATATCTATTTTTAATTTTTTGAGGAACCCTTATACTGTTTTCTACAATGGCCCTCTTAATTTACATTCCCACAATAGTGCACAAGAGTTCCCTTTTCTCCACACCTCACAGCATATTTTATTACAATAAAATTATTTTATTATTATATATGTATTATTTTATTATTTGGTGTACTATGATGTGCTACCCTACATGTATGGGTATATTGTGCCTATCTATCATTGCTCACTATAAAGAAAGGTAACAAACATTGATACATCAATAAAGAAATTTGAGGATGTTTCAAAATGGATGGAAATCCTTGGTAACACAGTTAAGGGAAGGTCTAGAGAAGTCCTGATTTAGATACTCTTTGGTCATACTGTTGCTTACTCACCCTCCTTATTCTTAATGCCTTAAGCTCTGCAGTTTGAGTTCATTCAGATCAATGAGTTTTCTTAAATAACATAAGTGGATATTTCAACTCAGGGCATTGTAAAACATAAAAAAGGTTAGTTAAGAGTCATTACACCAAATAGATCACATAAATCACAAATTATTTATAAAACCATTAATAAATGGCAATCATCCACAAACTATGTGCCTAAAACTAAAAATAAAATGTATCCTCATTTATGTTTAGCCTTGCTATTAAGTCCAATCCTGTTAGCTGTCTAAATTTTGTTGTCTACTTCTCGTGGAATAGAAACAGAAGTGAAATGTGTCCCCTTTGGACAGGACTTTAAGGTAGCTTCTTCATGCTCTTTTTTCTTTTCCACTGGTTATCCTGGCTGGAAACTCACCTCAATCATGCAGATGACAACAATGCCCACAGAATGGTTGAGCTGTCCCGCTAGCCTGGCCCCTGGAGAGCTGGATGGAGTGCAGCCAGTCCTGGACTATTACAAGAGAGAAGCAAACATTTATCTTATTTCAATCATTAATTTTTGCCTCTGTGGAGATATATTTAGTTTTGGCTGCATGTGTTAAATGTCTCTGTCTTCAGCCTTTCCTGTTTATTACAGAGCTTGGTTGTTTTCGAATCCTTTTTCTGTTGCAAACCAGCCTGCTCACCACATCAATGGGATTACTTCCATGTGTCAGTCTTGATATCCAAGGTACAGATAATTCTTATGCAGTCTTTAAGTGTATACAGTCCAAATTTTAAGGTGTGGAGACTTTTCCAACTGTATTAAAGTACCATTAAAGCTATATTTCTCCATTTGCTACTGCACAGATCCATGTGATACTAGAACTAAGATAGCTTCATTTTCCTCAAATCTTTATCACACTGCTGCAGCTAAAGGCCACTTATCATTTCTCTCTGAGCCTTGCTGGAGATTGGCATGTGAGGATAATAGGGTTTTAGGAATTACTGGCTACTCTGGCTTGGGGGCTGGTGGGCCAATAATAACCGATTGAGTCCTATGGAGAACACTACCCTGTCATTACTCATATTCATATTCATATTATTTCATATTATTCATATTATTTTAACTTCCTTTGTTTTACTATTACATTTCTTATTTAGCAGGGTCATGGTTATATTTGACTGCAGTTAAGATTTTATTTATTTATTTGAGAGAGAGAGATCACAAGTAGGCAGAGAGGCAGGCAGAGGGAGAGGAGGAAGCAGGCTCCCTGCCAAGCAGAGAGCCCAACACAGGCCTCGATCCCAGGACCCTGAGATCATGACCTGAGCTGAAGGCAGAGGCTTTAACCCACTGAGCCACCTAGGCGCCCTAAAGTATTAATTCTTAATCTCCTCAAAGACCTCTCTGAGGCTTTGCTGCGATTAGATAGACAAAAGTAACTGAGAAGGAACACATGTAGTTTGAGCAGTAACTAAGCATGATATGGGACACAATTTAGAATTGTGGGCAATTTACAATTTTGTGTGTGAATTAGTATTACCATAGTGTATCTCAAGAGGTTCTAGCTAAAGTCACTCTTCTCAGGGAAGTCTACATATGTCTAGTTAGGATAGAAAACAGAGAAGAAGAAGAAGTTTCTAGTTTCAAATCAAAAAAGTTAAAGCAATTGTCAGTGATGTCTGAAATGAGACTGGGAACACTGCTCTAATTTCTGTGGCTCATGCAGGTGCAGGGAAATACGTGTGGTGACATTTCAGAAGTTCTGAAACTATGCTGGGACTGACTGCTCATTTCCACATTAAAGAGCCAAGAGCTACTGAGTGCTGTGAAGAGAGACACAGTCCCTTTTTCCAAGACTGGCAGAAAAGTGACCTCTCCCACTTCTCTCTGTTTCTTCAGGATGGCAGCACCACCACAGAGAGATTTCTGGTAGCCAGGAAGTTGTTTCCTGTGTTTATAAAGTCAGTTTCAGAGACTAAAACACATCAGAATTGTATACTGTTCATCACAGAATCACTGAGGAAAACAAATAGTTTACAATAAAAGAGGATTTTTCCCCCCTCTCAGTGGTTAAACAAAATGGTCATTTATTTGTGTCTATAGTTAATTTGGATGAATTAGTAAGCTGACAAGTAACACCAGTGAAGAAAATAAACTTTTTTTAAAAAAATGGCTTTCACATCAAACTTAAACTAAGCACATATTTTGTCCAATAGTATATTCTTCATAGTTTTTATCAAAAAGAAAATGGCAAAGTCTGTGTGTGTTCCAGCTAGGTCTAACTTCATTGAACGGTGTAGTTTGTAAGTGAAATTTCTCTTTGGTGTTTGATCCTGTCAATGCCTTCTCGCTTTGAAGTTATAAGGCATGTTGCTCATACCACCAATTACTCACTTCTGTCCTTCCAAAATAGGATTTTATGCTCTAGTTCTCTCTTCTGATGTTGTCCTCCCCACCATTCAAATCTACTCTTACCCAGCTGTCAGAGCAGAAGTGAGTGGGTGGGATATATCGGGGACGAGTCTAGGCTTACCCAATGGCATCACAGATCTAACAGCTTTAGAGATTCTTTAGAAGCACTTGGATAAGCTGCAGAAATAATCTGTAATGGTGGACAAAAACATCTACACCAGCACTGTTGCAAAGCAATTTTAGGAAGATTTAGTCACCCTCAACTCACACACTAGCTCTGCCTAGAATATACAGTGACCAATGCTTATATGGCATTTTCTTTTTAATTTACAAAACCTTTTTCTTACTGTGTAAGGCCTTGTTTTAACAATATATCTTTAAATTAAATATGATTAGGTCCATGTTCCTGATGATGATACTAAGATATAGTGATATTTGTCTACATGGAGCAAGGGTGGATTCAAACCAGGCACTTGAGCCTGCAGAGTTTATGTTCTTTCCACTATAGCATTGTCTTACTACTACTGCTGCTACTGTTTGTACTGAAAAAAAAAAAAAATGACAACCGTGGCTGGCATATGTCAGGCATTTTCATAAGCATTTTGCTCATCAGCTCATTTGACACTCTAACAACTCCATGTTGTTATCCCAACTGAGGCCAGAGATCTGCAGGGAATCTCTTTGCCTGTGGTTTGTCCTGCTACGCTGACATAAAGGTGTTTTCCCACATCTAGGTCCTGCTTTCCCTTCTCCCTTCCTCTGACCCAACTTCTTTATTCCTCAGCTCCAATTCAGGACACATTACTACAGAGCAAGGCTTTAGCAGAAATTAGAGGGGATTTCAGAAATCCCTGGAATTGCTTCACAGCTGACCAACAATTCTGCATCCTTGAAAAGGTGAAGTAGGGGAAGACGGAATAGGGTGGAGCATGGATTTGAGCAGAATAAGAAAACAAAAATACATGGAAAGGCTGGTAATGTGTTGGGCTAGTCTTCTTGAGGTTCTACCCCATGTCTTTGTCTTTCACCTTACATATTTTTGAGCTACAGTACACTTGGATTGTAGCTATTAGAGTTGTTTGCTTATTTATGCTAACTTGGCTTTTATCAACAATAGAAAGCAAAAAGCAAAGGACTTCAACTTCATTTCTCAATGAAAGTTCAATCACTATATGGACATTTCTACTGTCAAACTAATTTTTGAATAACCTTCAATCACTTGGATGATACAGAAATTTGAACTAAAATGTGTAAGAACATATAATTAGTGACTGTTAATGAAACTGGCCTGTGCAAGAAATACATCTGCATACATTTTAGTAGAATTGTTCAGTGTGCACTTTCCAGCCTGCTTCCTTGCTATAATTACATGCAGACTGTAGCCATCCATATATATCTTGGAAATACCTGCACATGTGCTGAGTGTCATTACAGGTAATAGAGAAGATAGCAATAGTGCTGTAGTGGGGTATCTTTGGTATTTTGTTGTTATTGTCACTAGAATTCAGGTTTGAGTTTCAGGTTAGCCAGTTATTGACTTAGAAGCTTTGGAAAATGACTTATTTTTTTTTCCTCTTTGGTCTTGAGGTGGTAAATACATGTCTCTCACACCAGCATTATTCTACTAGCTCACAACAAATATTGCTAATTGAGTATAGCAGTCTTTTCAAGGGGTGTATGTGCATTTATATACTTATTTACTTACATTTTTGTATTTAGATTTATATTTTTATATTTAGAGTCCTTCTCAACATAGCTCCCCAGATGGTTACAACCAATCATCCAGAGATGCACATTAGATAAACTTTATTTCTATCTTGGTTTAATTCATCAAATTTCATTTGTGTTTGGAGAAATTTGATTTATTCATTGAGTCAGCAAACATTTATTAAGTATCAGGAAAGGTACAGGATTTGATAGAAATGTGAGTAGAGTATACTTCTGATCTGGACCTCTCAATCTGGTGGAAAAACTGGTGAAGGAATCAGATATGGTTATAGCAGGATGATCAGTATTATAATGAAAGAAGCAGAGGAGGAAATGCTTATTTATGCCCCTTGAGGTTAAAGATTTGATTACAGCAGACTTCCAGGCTGGTTGTGTGATTTTTCAAGAGCTGTAACACCATATCATCCTACTACAGGTGGATAGTAATCAGGAAGGAGTGTGTTCAGTGCTATGAGGTGATCTGCACTAAAATGAGAAAGCCAGGCCATTCAATTCCAAGTTTCTTGAAACCTATATATGGGACATGCACATCTTAAAGGAATATTTGATAGTAAAAGATACTCATGGAGTTATAGGAATTTATTTTTTAAAAAATAGAGTTTAGGAGCGCCAGGGTGGCTCTGTTTCATTAAGCAAAAGCCTTGGGCTCAGGTCATGATCATGGAGTCCCAGGATCAAGTCTTGCATCTGGCTCCCTGTTCAACAGGGAGTTTGCTTCTCCCTCTGACCCTCCCCACTCTCAGGTTCTCTCTCCCTCTCTCATTCTCTTCTCTCAAATAAATAAAATCTTAAATCTTTAAAAATAAAGATTAAAACCCAAACCAACAAACAGAACTACCATAAAGTAAAAGTCAAATTGCAAAAGCAGACTTCAATGACTATAGTTTTAGTGAACTTAATTACTCTTTCCAAGAAACGATCAGAAAAATAAGGTCATTAAAGACATAAGGGTTCATCTCTATTTGTAAGACCTCTTCTTTTAAGTAGCATCTTGCTAGATGTTCTAAAAATACTCGATAATGGAAGCCTAGAATCTCACATAAGTTTGTCAGTTGTTAGTTATAAAAAGAACAAATTAAGCCCAAAGTTAGCAGAAGAAAGGAAATATAATGTTCATAATGGAAATACATGCAATAGTGATTAGAAAGATCAGTGAAAAGAAAAGTTATTTTTTTCAAAAAGGTAGACAAGATTAACAAAACTTTAGCTAAACAAACTAAGAAAAAAAAATGACTCAAAATAAGAACATAAGACATTACAACTGATACCACAAAAATACAAAGAATCATAAAAGCCTACCATACACATTTTTTAAGTTGACAAACTGGGTAACCTAGAAGAAATGAGGCCCTAGAAACACAACCCACCAAGATAAAATCAGGAAGATATAGAAAATCTGAATAGACCAATTACTAGTAAAGAGAGTGAATCAATAATCACAAATCTCTGCCACACAAAAGCCTGGGAACAGGTGGCTTCACTGGTGGATTCCAACAAAGGTTAAAAAAGAATTAATGCCAATCCTTCTCAAACTTTTTCAAAAAACCCAGGACCAGGAAACATTCCAAACTTATTTTATGAAGTCAACATTACTTGATCTCACCAGACAAGGATACCACAAGAAAAGAAAACTACAGGCCAATACCCCTGACAAATATGGATGAAAATTTTCAACACAACTTTAGCAAACCAAACTCAACAACACATGAAATGGATCATGCCTATGCCCAAGTAAGATACATCCCTGGCATGCAAGAATGGTTAAAAATCTGAGTGAAAAAATGTAGTCCACCACATTAACAGTATGAGAGTTAAAAATAATATGGTCATCTTAGTAGATGCAGAAAAAATATCTGATGTGATACAACACTCTTTCATGATAAAAACCCTCAACAAATTGGATATAGAAGAAATATACCTAAACATATATATGGCCACCAGGACAAAACCATAGCTAGTATTATACTCAACAGAGAAAGAAAGCTTTCCCTCAAATATCAGAAACAAGATAAGTGTGTCCACTCTCCTGACTCTAATTCAACATAGTATTCCTAAATCCTAGCTAGAGCAATCAAATTATTGAAGAAATAAAAGACATCCAAATCAGAAAAGAAAAAAAAATAAAATTATCTGTTTGTGGATGATATAATCTTATATATAGAAAATTCTCAAGACTCAACCAAAAAACTTTTGTAACTAATAAATAAATCCAGTAAATGTGCAGGATATAAATGCAACATGCAAAAATCAGTTGCATTTCTATACAATAACTATAAAATATCTGAAAGAGAAATAAGGAATACCATCCCATTCACAATAGCATCAGAAACAATAAAATACTTAGGAATAAATTTAACCTAGGAAAATGAAAGATCCATATAATGAAAACCACAAGACTTTGTTTTTTGGTTTTTTTTTTTAAAGATTTTATTTATTTGACAGAGAGAAACATAGCCAGAGAGGGAACACAAGCAGAGGGACTGAGAGAGGGAGAAGCAGGCTTCCTGCAGAGCAGGGAGCCCGATGTGGGACTCGATCCTGGGTCTCCGGGATCATGACCTGAGCTGAAGGCAGTTGCTTAACCAACTGAGCCACCCAGGCGCCCCCAAAACCACAAGACTTTGATTAAGGAAACTGAAGATGAGATGAAATCAGGGAGCCAAAACATAAGAGCACCTTAACTACAGGAAACAAAGAGAGTTGCTAGAGGGGAGGTGGGTGAGGGAATGGGTTGGTTCACTGGGTGGTGAAGCATTAGGAGGGCATGTGATAAAATGAGCACTAGATGTTTTATGCAACTGATGAATAACTGAACTCTATATCTGAAACTAATGTTATGCTACATGTTGATTAATTTAAATAAAAGAAAAAACAATTTAAGATGACAAAAAATAGAAAGATACCCCATGTTAGTAATTCATAAAAATTAATCTTATTAAAGCACCCATACTACTCAAAGCCAACTATAGATTTGAAGCAGTGCTACCAACATTATACGGCACTTTTCAAATAGAAAAAAGTTCTAAAACTTGTTTAGAACTACAAAAGACCTTGAATAGCCAAAGCAATGTTGAGAAAGAAGAACAAAGCTTGAGGCATCATATTTCCTGATTTCAACTATACCACAAAGCTGTAGTCATCAAAACAGTACATACTGGCATAAAATCACACACATAAACCAAGGGAGCAGAACAGAACCCAGAAATAAACCCCCATATATACAATAAACTAATATTTGACAATGGATCCAAGAACATTCAACAGGAAAAGGATAGTCTCTTCAATAAGTGGTGCCAGTAAAACTGAATACCATATGTAGAAAAATGAAACTGGATCCCTATCTTATCTAACAAAAATTAACTTGAAATGGACTAAAGACTTATGGAAAAGTTCTGGTATTGTAATACTCAAGAAGAAAACATAGGAAAGAAGCTTCCTGACCTTGGTCTTGATGCCAAAACCACAAGCAACGAAAGCAAAACTCAATAAACAGAGTGACATTAAATTTCAAAGTTTATGTGCAAAAAAAGAAATATCAAAATGAAAAGAAAATCTACAAGTTGAAAGAAAATATTTGCAAACCACGTATCAGATTAGGGGTTGATATCCAATATGTATATAAAGAAGCCATACAACTCAGTAACAACCACCTCAAAAAAATAAAAAAAAAACAACAACGAAAAATCCAACAAAACAAAACAAAGATAACCTGTTTAAAAAATGATCAGAGGAACCAAAGAGACATTTTTTCCAAAGACGACATTCATAAGACAATCTGAGAAAGTGTTAACCATCACGAATCATTATGAAAATGTAAATGGAAAATCAAAATGAAATATCCCCTCACACCTGTTAGGGGAAAAACCAAAAAGAGAACAGAAAACTAGTGAAAAGAAGGGGCATATGCACCTTAATGTTTATGGTAGCAATGTCCACAATAGCCAAACTGTGGAAGGAGCTGAGATGTCCTTCAACAGATGAATGGATAAAGAAGATGTGGTTCATATATGTACAATGGAATATTGCTCAGCTGTCAGAAAGGGTGAATATCCATTTATATCAATGTGGTTGGAACTGGAAGGTATTATACTAAGTGAAATAAGTCAATCAGAGGAATACAATTATCATATAGTTTCACTCATACATCAAACATAAGGAATAGTGCAGAGGATAAGAGCGGTAGGGTGGGAAAACTGGTAAGAAACCAGAGAGGAAGACAAACCATATGAGACTCTTGACTCTGGGAAACAAACTGAGTGTTGTGGAAAGGGAGGTGAGTGGGGGGATGAGGTAACTGGGTGATGGGCATTAAAGAGGGCGTGTAATATGATGAGAAGTGGGTGATATACTCAACTATGAATCATGGAAAATTATGTCAAAAACTAATGATGTACAGCCATTATGGGAAACAGTTATGGAGATTCCTCAAAAAAATAAAAAATAGAACATAATCCAGCAATGTCACTCTGGGTATACAGCCAAAAGAAATGAAAACAGTATATCAAAAAAATATCTGCACTCCTATGTTTATTGCAGCATTACTCACAATAGCCAAGAATTAGAAACAACATAAGTGTCTCCTATGGATAAATAGGTAAGGATATGGCTACTTATATGCAATGAATATTATCCGGTCATAATAAACAAGGAAATCCTGCCATTTGCAAGAATGTGGAGGGAACCTGAGGGCATTATGCTTAGTGAGATAAGCCAGAGAAAGGCAAATTGTACATGATATCACTTACATGTGTAATAATAATAATAATAAAGCTAACCTTGCAGAAACATAAAATGATGGTTATCGGCAGCTAAGGGGTGGGGAATTGGGAAGAAATTGGGAAGATATTATTTAAGGGTACAAACTAGGAAGCAGTAGATAAATAAATTCTGGATATCTATTGCACAGCACAGTGATTATCATCGACGATACTAATTATATACCTCAAAACTGCTAAGAGACTATATCTGAATGACAATTATGTGATATGACAGAGAAGTTAGCTAAAGTTATGGAGGTAATCATGCTGCAATACACAGATGTATTTAATGAACACATTGTACACCTTACATTTATACAATGTTACACCAATTATATACCAATAAAAATGTGTATTAGGCAGTAATATATTCTAGATGTTGAGAATACAAATATGAGTTACACAATCTCATGTCAGTGTTTATAGGAGAGATCATTCAGATCAATGTAAACTTCTATAAATCATTATAATAGATACTGAGTGAGAATTTTCCACTGTGATTTTTACATGTCCTTCTCTATTACCCTCCCCAACATACAGCTGTTCTTCCTCACTGTCTTTTGTAAAGGACATTGGTTTCTGATGGTGTAATTCACCCTCCTCCCCATTCTCTCTCAGTAAATCTAAATTGCCCAATGATTGCTGATCCCCAAGAAAAATTCCTCCCTTTTAGAAAAACCATCTTTTAAACAATTGTTGATTAATTGTTTGACCAACTGCTGGGGAAATAATCACAAACTAAATCTTCTCCCAATTCAGAAAACTTCTCCACAAGAAGAGTAAAGAAAGTAAACAGTTTTATTATTAATGAATGAGCATTAAACTTGAATGTGGTATGTACCACAGTCAATGTACTAAGAGACTGAAAAGAAAGGAAGAAATTACATCCTCTCATATAGGCAAGCAGATACATTGCCTATATTTGCTAAAGATAAATGATAACTGATGCTCAAGTAAGAGTATTTGAAAGCACCATGTGTCATACAGAGTTCATTCTAATTGATTCACTAGGAGAATAAGGATGATTATCTGTATTACTTATTTTTATATAAAGGGAAAATAATCTTGTCATATTTTTATGATAGGAGGCAATTTTGCAACCTGGAGTCAGGCACGTGCTCAAGTTAGCACCTACCCTCCCCTAGAAACTGGGAGAAGGGATGCAAACTCCTTTGATTCTTATATTTCAATGGGATTGGTTCTCAGATCCTTGAGAAAGACATTCAGGGTCCTAAACAAAGCAAGTGGCTTAATAACTTCTAAAAAGATTTACATGCATTTCAAGGAGACAGAAAAAGAACTTAAAAGTTCTCTAAAATAAATGTTCTAAAGGAAAAGGGCAGCAGTCTCTTTATTTTCAAAAGGAGAATTAAGCATTTTATTTTTAATTTATATTTGCCCTTACACTGTTTTAAAATAACCTGAAAATTATGTAAGCCCTTCTGCTAAAGTCTTATAAAATTACTGCCCTTATTTCTCCAGTTAGAAAAAATTTTGGAGTCTTCTGCTGAGCATTTTCAGATAAAGTCTTACGTTACTAGTGCCATGATTGATTTCTTCTATATTAGCTATCTGGTGGATCACACTGTCCTTAAAGCATAGTTCAAAGAACTTAAGTTGCATTCCAGAGATTGTAGTCAGTGCCTAGAACAACATTCTTGAAAATATCAAGAGTTCTTATGTTCTAATGGATATACCTGACTTAGCTCCCGACTTCCACAATTAGTTCAGTTTAGAAATCCTCTGTCAGCAGTGTCCTGGTACATGCCTAGATATCCCAGACATGGGATTCTGTCCCTTGGTGCAGAATACATATTTGATATTTGGAATGATGGATAAGTCTGTATTGACATCAATGAAATCAGTTTAATATTAATCTTAGAATAATTCTGTTCCTAAGTCCCTCTGCAATATTCAAAATTCTAGCTGAAATCTATATATTTTACTCTTTTCTCCCTGTCCTCTCTTCTTCCCTCTTTACTTCCTACTAACAAATTTCTCTTCATTATTATTGCAGAACCATCTGAGGATCACTTTTGTTATCCTGAAGGCTCCCCAAAGGAGCTCACATTTTCCCCCAGTGGCTTAAAAATGTGCTTGCTAATAAGGGCAATTTTCTCTAAAAGAATTCTGATGTCAGCTTTTAAGTTAAATACAGCTATACTTATCTGAAAAATGTGTTCATCCAAGAGAACAAGGTAAAATCAAATCAAGTGAAGGAATGAGGTTATAAAGGGAAAAATAAATTTAGGTTGCTACAGGTATGAGATACAATAAACACATTCCAAGGTCCTATATATTTCTTGGAGGAAGATCAAACATTTGTGTTCTGGGCAAATTTGTCATGCTCTAACCTAGGGAGAGATATGTTCAAGGTAGCATAAGAAGAACAAGAAGAAAACTAAGGCTACAGGCATGAGTTAAGGCAAGAAGGTTGATTATTCTCATTGAGAAAAAATATATATATTGGAGCTCATCAGGTGTAGAAGCCTGGGAAAGAAATGAAAATAACAATGTCCTGGGGTATAGGTTCAAAGAGCATCAACTGGACCAGACATGGATGAGAAGAAATGGTGAGGAAGGGTGAGAGATGAGGCTGAGTTCTGATTCTGAAGGCTCTTGGGTACTTAATAACACACTTCCTATTTATCCTCAAGTCAGTGGGGGGATTACTAAAGACTTTTTAAGTACTGGAGAGACCTAAAGAGATTTATATTTGAAAACATTTTTCTTATATTCCATAACATAGGAATCACTGTTCATTCATTCATTCATTCATTCATTTGACAGAGAGAAACATAGCTAGAGAGGGAACACAAGCAGGGCCGAGCAGGGAGCCTGATGCGGGCTCAGTCCCAGGACTCTGGGATCATAACTTCAGCTGACAGACCCTTAACGACTGAGCCACCCAGGCACTCCTGTAAGTTATTTTCGAATTAACTTTTTTTTTCTCAATTTGTAAGCAGAATTCTCTATGTGGAAGAAGAAGAGAGAAGGGATTTGTATGTTCATCTGTTTGTTTATGTGTGTAATTCCAATTTTCAGATTAGACAGAAAAAAGTTATTCTGATTGGAGCTAAGCTTTTTTGGTTATCAACAGAAAGGTGGATCACAAAGTCTTTTTCAGTTTCATTTCTATGTTAAAAACAAAACATACAGGGTATGAATATCAGGTATTTGTTTTGAAAGCATAGGCACATGAACTTATAATATTTATATTATTGAACCTAAATTTTGAATAATTAATTCATAGGTGACTGGCATTTCAGTTTTCTGCATTTCCATAAGAATATATTGTTTCTAGCTATTTGGGGTCTTTTTTGGTTCCATATAAATTTTAGGATTATTTGTTCCATTTCCTTGAAAAAAATTGATGGTATTTTGATAAGGATTGCATTAAACATGTAGACTCTTCTAGGTAGCATAGACATTTTCACAATATTTGTTCTTCCAATCCATGAGCATGGAACATTTTTCCATTTCTTTGTGTCTTCCTTAATTTCTTTCATGAGTACTTTATAGTTTTCTGAGTACAGATTCTTTGCCTCTTTGGTTAGGTTTATTCCTAGATATCTTATGGTTTGGGGTGCAATTGTAAATGGGATCAACTCCTTAATTTCTCTTTCTTCTGTTTTGTTGTTGGTGTATAGAAATGCAACTGATTTCTGTGCACTGGTTTTATATCCTGACACTTCATTGAATTCTTGTAAGAGTTCTAGCAGTTTTGGAGTGGAATGTTGAAAAAGAAAAAGTTGGCAGCATCACAATTCCAGACTTCAAGCTCTATTACAAAGTTGTAATCATCAAGACAGCATGGTACTAGCACAAAAATAGACACACAGATCAATGGAACAGAATAGAGAGCCCAAAAATGGACCCTTGCTCTATGGTCAACTGATCTTCAACAAATCAGGAAAGGATATCCAATGGAAAAAAGACAGTCTCTTCAACAAATGGTGTTAGGAAAATTGGACAGGCACATGCAGAAGAATGAAACTTGACCATTTCCTTACACCATTCACAAAAATAGACTCAAAATGGATGAAAGACCTCAGTGGGAGACAGGGATCCATCAAAATCCTTGAGGAGGATACAGGCAGCAACCTCTTCAACCTCAGCTACAGCAACTTCTTCCTTAGACACATTGCCAAAGGCAAGGGAAACAAGGGCAAAATGAAGTACTGGGACTTCATCAAGATCAAAAGCTTTTGCACAGCAAAGAAAACAGTCAACAAAACCAAATACAACCATAATAATGGGAAAAGATTTGCAAATGACATATCCAGTAAAGTATCCAAAATCTAGAAGAACTTACCAAACTCAACACTCAAAGAATAAATAGTCCAGTTAAGAAATGGGCAGAAGACATGAAACAGACATTTCTGCAAAGAAGACATCCAAATGGCCAACAGACACATGAAAAGGTGCTCATATCACTCGGTGTCAGGGAAATATAAATCAAAACCACACTGAGGTACCACCTCACACCAGTCAGAATGACTAAAATTAACCAGTTAGGAAATGACAGGAGTTGATGAGAGTGCAGAGAAAGGGGAGCCCTTCTCCACTGTTGGTGGGAATGCAAGCTGGTGCAGCCACTCTGGAAAACAGTATGGAGGTTCCTCAAAAAGTTGAAAATTGAGCTACCTTACAACCCAGCATTTTCTCCAAAGATACAAATGTAGTGATCCAAAGAGGCACATGCACCCGAATGTTTATATCAGCAATGTCCACAATAGTCAAACCATGGAAAGAGCCTATATGCCCATCAACAGATGAATGGATAAAGAAGGTGTGGTATGTATGTGTGTGTGTGTGTGTGTGTGTGTGTGTGTGTGTGTGTGTGTATACACACATATATATATGGTGGAATACTATGCAGCCAAAAAAGAATGAAACCCTGCCATTTGCAACAATGTGGAAGGTACTAGAGGGTATTATGCTGAGCAAAATAAGTCAATCAGATAAAGACAATTATCATATGATCTCTCTTATATGAGGAATTTGAGAGGCAGGGCGGGGGTTCATGGGAAGAAGGGAGGGAAAAATGAAACGAGATGAGACCAGGGAGGGAGACTAAGATTAAGAGACTCTTAATCTTAGCAAACAAACTGAGGGTTGCTGGGGGGTGGGAGGGGAGGGATAGGGTGCCTGGGTTATGGACATTGGGGAGGGTATGTGCTATGGTGAGTGCTGTGAATTGTGTAAGACTGATGATTTATGGATCTGTACCCCTGAAACAAATACTATATGTTAATTAAAAAAATCTTAAACAAAATCTTAAAAAAAGAATGTATCTTCTCTTCATTAGGAGACTAACTTACTAAGTATTATTAACATAGGAGGTCGAAAACAGCCATAAAAAAAAGCTAATAAACAGCTTCTGGGATACCATATATGAAAAGCTTATAATCTCTTCCAATTATAATTCAATGTCACTAAAAACCCATCAGATAGAGTATTCAACATAGTCTGTTCCTACAAACAGTTAATCTTTTCAGCGTCCTTGTTGAAGTGAATTGATATGATCTTACTCATGATAATAGAAAATACTGCAAGATGTTAACAATTATCACATTCAAGTAATAAATAGGATGTGATTATTTGATCTGTTCACATTTTATAGAAATTCTAGATTAGCTAGAGAAAAAGGTTAGCCAAGAGGAAACTGTGAAATTATTTAATTCAGAAGGGTTTAAAATTTATTTATAATGATGTGATGGGGGTTGGGACTGGTTTATCTGAAGAAGCTAAGATCCAATGGGGGAAGAATAGTCTCAAAAGTGACACAGAAGGAAAGTCACTCATACTGACATGATATTATGTCTCTGATTCATATTTCTAATTCCTGACATGTTAAATTTGAGCTAATAAATCATTAGGGGTGTTGTTTTTATTTTGTAAAGTGAATTATAATAGCATGTAAAAGTAAGGACTAATGGTGCACTAAAAAGAAAAAACACAATTAGATCATAATTCACTTTTCTTACTGATATTTGTTGATAAGGAGGGAAAATATGTTGGGTGAAAGATCCCTAAGGGGCAACCATTTCTTTAATCCACTCTAGTGATAACGTGGACAGTGTTTGATTTGTTCTTTCTATAATGTTTAAAATATTAGGAAACATGAAAATATTATGTTTATATATAGGTAAGATCCAATGTGGGCAGTAATTATAACTGATTATAATTTCATACTCTTATTGACATGTTAATGGTGCTGCCTATAGCATTTTGAGGAGCAATGGAGTAAACTGAGAAGTGTCATAGAGCTTAATTGTGAGACTTAATTGTGAGCATAACCATTTAGTTATGCACTAGTGTAGGTTACTATGTTATGCACTAGTGTAGGTTACAATACTATGCACTAGTGTAGGTTACTGGTATGCCAAGTTGATCCTTTTAGCTCTTGGGGCCTAGGAAGCTTTGAAACAGCTAAAGTCCTAAGATGATAAGGAAATAACACTGCTCTTTGCCCAAAGTGACTGAGCAAATATTATCATTGTGTTCAAAAATTTGAAAAGCACTGCAAGAACACTCCAGGTGAACAAGAGAAAAGCTAAAGCAAGAATGGCTTTTCTAGAAAAGAGTAATGGGAAGAATCACGAAGATCTGCGTTTGAGTCTTAGTGTACCTAAATTTGGGGTGCCTCAGTTTGCTCAACTGTAGAATGGTGTACAAAATTTCATTTACTTTAACATTTGTTTTGAGGATGAGATAATATATGAAAATCCCTTTCTACAATTGTACAGAGCTACATGTGTGTGAATTCATGCAGGCTGCTACTGCCCAGGTCCAGCTACCCTCCAGAGCAAAACAGCGGTTGAGTGAGTGTTCACCAATGCCTCACAGATGGATTAATATGCACTTGTGTTATTAGAACTAGAGTAGTACCATGGGAAGGGGAGCGGTGTGCAGTAGAACAGACTTGGATTATATCTTGGCTCTTGAGCTTTTGTTCAAAATAGTCCATTTGAACTGTCAAAATATTTTCTGAACAGCGACACAAAACAAATCATTAAAATATACTTGTAAGGTTATTTATAATGTTTCTTTCCATCTGTCTACCCACCATCTACATATGTGTACACACACACAATACCTTCTTCATATGTAAAATGGGGAATACCTATATGACAGGATTGTGATAGTGAAAATTAAAAATAATAAATGTAATAATATAAGTTCTATGTCACCTAATCTTGGCTCCCCCATGCCCTCTAGTCTTCATCCTGGTCATTTTAGCAGAGAGTTTTTCAAGCTCAGTACACTGATATACTGAGAAGGGTAATTCACTGTTGTGGAGGGCTGTCCTTAGCATTACAGTAAGTAAAACGTCTCTAGGCATCAGCAAATGTCCCCTAGTGGAAAAACTGCCAAATCACAGTAACCTTAGATCATATGAAGCTGAAAATACAACAGAGTAACCCATGCTGCCATTTTGAAATAGAGCTACCTACCACAGCATGGATTTAGTCCTCCTTGCTGTCTATTGTGAGCACTCTAATGCAGACTGTGCAGCAATAAGAAACCTGGCAACCAATCCTCTACTGTGCAGCATTGGTTTCTAAGGCAGAATCAGGATCATCTCTTTCCTAGGTCCCATTAGTAAATCCTTACATCCTTTGGAGCTGACATCTACTAGGTAACAATACTAAAATGAAAATAAAAGATGGTACACAGGATATGGGATTCTGGTGTATATGATTTTCTTATAGTAGTCACAGTAGATGAGAGGGAATAATGAAAAATACTTGTGTAGTATATGCCTGAAGATGTGGTCTTCTGGGCACAAACCATATAAGGAAGAAATCCAGACGGTGTTTGAGGCAATTTATTTCTATTTCTGATAGAAAATCAAGGAGTAAGACTTTGCTCAGCAAAGTCATACCTGATGAATTCCTATACATCAACACAAGTGGGGTATGCATTTCTTTTTATATCTGTTTAGTTTAAGCCTGGTAGTGGTTACTTAAAAGCAGCCTAATAGCTCCGTAGTTATTAGGTAATCCATATTCTTTTTTTTTCTGACAACTCAGAGTCAGCTTACTTTTCCTTATTAAAAAGAAACAAGGTTAGGTCATCAAGATAGCAGAATAGGAGGTTTTGACTTCAATCCCACTCACAGAAAGACTTACTGGAAGCAATCCATAAACATGACAACATGGTGAAGATCTCAGAACCCAGGGGTTATGCAGAAACAATTCCTAGGACCGCAGAGACTGAGAAGAGCCAGGGGAAGAAGGGAAAGGGAAGAAGAGTGGTTTCATTCTGACTGCTTTGCTTCTTCCCCAGGCCAGCAGTGGGCTCCCTCAACCTATGGCTTCTCCAGTGGGCAAAAGAGAGCCCAAGGCAGATATCCTGTTCCACAGCACTGTAGGATGCTTCTCAGGAGGGCACTTGGGTCTTGCCTTATAGAGACCACTGAAGTAACTGGGGTGCCTGTATCACCAGGGATCAGACAGAGCTGGAGAAGGCTCATGGGTTACAGCAACCAGTGTATGGATATTGGCAAACCATGTTCCTTATGGCAGGGGTGCCCAAGCTTTGACTGCAGCCATGACCCCAGCTGGCCAGAGAACTCAGTTGGCATTTCCCCTAGTTTGGGTCCCTAGACAAGGACCTGATCAGCTGTGGAGCCCATGTTATGGCCCTACCTGGACAGGAAAGCAAGTCAGAACCCCCATACAACTGCTGAGTATAATTTCCAGGCCTGTCCCCCAGAAAATCTTGCCATGGATGCCAGGAAACTGCAGAGAACATTCTACAGCACTCTAGTGCAGGGAAACTAATTAGCAAACCCATCTAACTGCTGGGCATAACCTCTAGTTCCCACTGACCAGGAAGCCCAAACAGTGATTTGAACCAGCCTGAGAGCCCAGACTATGGTACCGGCAGGCCACAGAGCTCCATCTAATGGCTGAGCCCAACCTACTGGCCCTGCCCATTTGCTCAGCACAGCCCCTGGTACCACCTAATCAGGAAGCCTGGACAGTAATCGTGCCCAACCACAGAGTGCAACCTCTATGCACACCTAACTGTGGGGCACAGATTGAGGGCCCAGAGGACCTGAGAGCCTGGCCAGTGGGCTCATCCAACAGCAGAGCATAGTCCACACCCACCCAATGGTGGAATTCAGCTTACAGCTCTCTGGTTTTGTAGCACAGCCTGTGGCCCTGTCTGATGAGGAAGCTCTCCCTGAAGCCCTGCCCAAACAGTGTCCAGACAGCAGTACTATCCACCTGAGGAGCACAGTCAGAGGCCCTATCTGACCAGCAGTGACGGAAGACCCCTGCTTACAGCACTAACTAGCTGCAGACTGCAAGCAAAGGCACCATGCTGCTGGGGAACACAACCTGTGCCTGGACCCACCCAGAGATGACTGTGGGGCCAGGCTGGTGGCCTGATTAGAACAGGAACTTATAGCTACCAATAATTACTTTATATAAGTGGATTAAAGAGTGGCTGAATGGATTAAAAAAAGAGAAAATCAAGATACCAGTGATATGCTGCCTACAAAAGACTCGCTGTAGCCTTAAAAGACACACATAGATTAAAAGTGAATAGATGGAAAAAGAAATTTCAAGCAAATGCTAACCAAAAGAGACCAGAGGTAGCTATACAGGGAGAGATAATTTGGAGATAGAGCAGGTTTGGTTCCAGACCACTGCAATAAAGTGAAGACTGCAGTAATGGGAACCACATAAATTGTTTTGCTTCCCAGTACACATAAAAGTTACATTTATATTATACTGTTGTCTATTAATTATCCAACAGTATTAAATCTAAAATAATGAGGTATATACTGTAATTAAAAAATACTTCATTGCTGAAAAATGCTAACCATCATCTGAACTTTAGTTAGGCATAATCACTGATCACAGATCAAACAATTCAAAAATAATGAAAAAAGTTTGAAATACTGTGATGATTACCAAAATGTGACACAGAGACACAAAGTCAGCACATGTGGTTAGAAAAATGGTACTGACCCATCCTGGTGGTGGGTATTAAGGAAGGCACGTATTGCATGGAGCACTAGGTGTTATACACAAACAATGAATCAGGGAACACTACATCAAAAGCTAATGATGTAGTGTATGGTGACTAACATAATAAAAAAAAAAGTAAATTACAATGTTATTACAAAAGAAAAAAATGGTTCTGATAGATTTGCTTGATAAAAACCTTCAATTCGTAAAAACCACAGTATCCGTTAAGTGCAATAAAGAGAAGAACAGTAAATAAGGATGCTTGGAATTAATCGCAGACAAAATAGCCTTTAAGCTAAAAATAGTCACAAGAGTCAAAGAAGTTCTTTATATAATAAAGGAGTAATTTCACCAATATAACTATTGCAAATATTTATCCAACGATGTACCCAACATTGGATCACCAAAATATATAGAGCAAAAACTAACAGAACTAAAGGAGAAATAAAAACCAATGCAATAACAGTCCAGACTGAAAATCAACAGGCAAAGAGTTACAATGAAAAACACTACAGACCAAATGCACCTAAGTGACATATATAGAATACTCCATCGCATGGCAGCAGAATTAGAATTTCAATTGCACATGCAACATTCTCCAAGACAGATCTTATATTAGGCCACAACACAAGTTTCAACAAATTTGAGAAGATATAACTTATATCTTTTCTGACCATAATAATATGAAGATAGAAAGCAATAATAGGAGGAAGACTGGAAAATTTACAAATAGTGGAAATTAAACAACACACTATTGAGCAACCAATGTTTCAAAGAAGATATAAAAAGTGAAATAAATATCTTGAGACAAAGAAAAACATAAGTACAACACACCAAAACCTATGGGATGCAGCAAAAGTAGTTCTACAAGGGAAGTTTATAGTGAAAAATGCCTACATTAAGGGGCACCTGGGTGGTTCAGTAGTTAAACATCTGCCTTTGGCTCAGGTCATGATCCCAGGACCTTCGAGTTGAGCCCCACGTTAGGCTACCAGTTCAGTGGGAAAGGCTGTTTCTCCCTCTCCCACTCCCCATGGTTGTGTTCCCTCTCTCACTGTCTCTCTCTCTGTGTGTCAAATAAATAAAATCTTTACAAATTCTTTAGAGTTTGGAAGATGGCGGAAGGCCAGGTGATCGCATTTCAGGGAGTTCCCTGAAGTGAGCTCAATTCCAGCAAAAAAACAGTACAGGACCACTGTGAGCACCCATGAAATCAGCCTGAAATGTGATATTTTGCACTTCTGGATCACCACGGGAGACAAAGACCATCGGCAAAAAGGTAGAAACAAGTGAGAGCAACCGGAGGCTTACCCCCCGAGACAGGGGTGTGGGCGAGGAAGCCAGCAGAGCTGAACCATTGAAGCAAACACCCCAGCATGAAAGTGCTCTGTGCTCAGGGAATAACAGTAGATTACGGTCTGATTTGGGGCGAGACAGAGCCGGGAACGCAGCAGAGCCGGCGGTGCCGAGTCTGCTTCTTTGCCACAGCAGTGGGGAGACAGGGACCCACAGGGACAGAGAGTGCCCTGTGAGGTGCAAAGTCAGTTTTTCTGCCGCTGCAGCGGGGAGACGGGAATCCGCAGGGAGAGGAAGTGCCCCGCGGCTCGAGAGAACTTAGAGGGGCTGGGGTACGGAGTCTATCCCCCCACTGCTTAAGCCAGAGGAACAGGGTTTCGCAGAGAGCAGGAGTGCCCTGTGTGGCACGGGGGATCTCAGCAAGAGCGGCGGGCGTGGAGTCTATTTTTCCCCCGCTTTCTCTCTCTCTTTTTTTTTCCCCATGCCTCCGCTGCCTTTCTCTCCCGCTTCTCTCCACCCTGTGGGCCTGGCATGGACCCCCCAGGGAAGGTGATTTTGCAGACTTGCGCGGGACCAGAGGGGCCGTGGGTCCCCTGGCACAGACAAGGTCACGCAATCCAAAAGGAGTTGTGGTTATGAGGTGCAGGAGTGAAGCGACAAGTGGGGGCGTGGGCAGAAATCAATCCAGCATCTGCGCCTGCCTGGCTGTGACAGGCTGCCAACCGGGAGGCGGGAAAGAGCCTCTCTCTGTGTAGAGGCTCTTTCTGGGAGGGAGGTCTGGGCGCAGACATCCTGCTCCAACCTGACTTCCTCAGCAGCTGAAAAAGGACATAAAAGAACAACGCTCCGCCACCAGAGAATTGTAACCTGATAACCTGGTGACCATTGAGACCGGTCTCTAGCAAGGAGGCAGAGAGACACAGGCCAGGTAGAAGGGACTGAAAACAGCGTGGCAGGCCCCGCCCCCAGAAAGCAAGCCAGAAGCTCAGGAGGACAACACTCAAACTGTAAAACCCCAACATCGGGGGGAAAGGCAATTTATTAAACTTCTGGTGCTGACTACAAGTACCAAAAGCCCTACACTTTATTGGTACAGTTTTCCACCTTATTTGCTTTTTTAAACTTTTTCTATTTTTACTTTTAAAGCTTCCATTTTAAACTTAAAAAATACATTCTCACGGTTTTTCTTCATTCAATTTTTGACCCCCTTTTTTTCACAACGTGATAATACAACACCCCATAACATTTTTTTTACCTTGAAATTTTTTCAAACACACTCTTGTATTTTCTGCTCTTGTTGTTGCCTCTTGCTTCCCTGTTTGTTTTCTCTGTTTTTCCCTTTCTTCTCTCTTCTTCCCTTTCTTCTCTCTTTTACATATATATGTAGTTATAAGCTTCAAGTCAATCCCACATCCCTATTCAATACTACCCCTATATACAACCAGTTTTAATCTCCCTATATCTTTAGAAAGTGGGCTCCTCCAACAATAATAACAAGACAAACTCAGGAGCATCTGAAACGCATTCCTTGCCCACAAGGAGTGTCTGCCCTCACCTTCCCACTCTAGTCTGTCAGTGTTTCTGTGTAATTGTTTTTGTTTTTGTATTATATAAATACTAGTCTTGGGGGTCATATAGGTTGGGCTTCACTTTTTGGTCTCTTCATTTACCCTTGATAGCCCTTTTCTTTACCCTGTAACAGTTTTGTACCATATAAATCCTACCACCAGGCCCTGCTCTGGCAGGGGTTTCTTTTCTTGCTTCCTCTCTGCCATTTTCTTTTTTCTTTCTCCTCCCTTTTCAGTGGTGAATTCTGGTTGCTCCAAAACCTTCCAGCGACCAATCCACCTAGATCGTGGCTGATATATTTAGCTATACACCCCCTCAACCACTCCTTACCACAATGACTTGGAGGAGGAACATCCAACAGAAGAAGAACCCCAAGACTGCAACCCTGGTCACAGAATTACTGGAAATGAATATAAACAATATGACAGAAATGGAATTCAGGGCAGCAATCGCTCAAGCAATGGCTAATTTAGAAAAGAATATTAGTCTCAAAGTGGAAGCCATAGTAACAGAAGTGAAATCTGAGGTTAGAAAGGCTATAGATGAGAGCAATCTAATTTAAATAAGCTAATAGCCAGAGTAAGTGAAGCTGAAGATCGTATCAGTGATTTAGAAGACAGATGTATTCAGAAGGAGGAGCAAGAGAAGTCTTGGAGCAAACAGCTAAAATCCAAGAAAAACAGAATAAGGTAAATAAATGATGCCATGAAATGCTCCAATATCAGAATTATTGGAATCCCTGAAGGAATTGAGAGAGAGAGAAGCCTAGAAGATATTGTTGAGCAAATCATGGATGAAAATTTCCCAAATCTAGGGAATGAAACAAATGTTCATGTCCTAGAAGCAGAGGGGACACCCCCCAGATCAATGAAGCCAGAAAAACCTCCAGGCACATAACAGTAAAATTCACGAATCATAAAACCAAAGAATATGTATTAACGGCAGCTAGGGGAAAGCAATCGCTTACCTATAGAGGGAGGACCATCAGAATAACGTCAAACCTATCCATAGAAACCTGGCAAGCCAGAAAGGTCTGGCAAGACATATTCAGGAAATTGCATGACCAAAATATGCAACCAAGGATAATGTATCCAGCAAGGTTGACTTTTAAAATGGAAGGAGAAATAAAGAGCTTCCAAGACCGCCAAGGTCTAAGAGATTATGCAACCACCAAGCCAGCACTACAAGAAATGCTAAGAGGGGCCCTACAGAGGAGAAGCGAATGCAAGAAAGACACAAAACAGAAACTTACAGAGGTAATCTATAGAAACATGAACTCCACAGGCAATATGATGTCAATACAAATGTATCTATCAATAATCACTCTCAATGTAAACAGCCTAAATGCTCCAATAAAAAAACACTGGGTTGCAGACTGGATAAAACGACAGGACCTATCCATATGCTGTTTACAAGAGACACATCTTGAAATTAAAGACACTTCCAGATTGAAAGTGAGGGGATGGAAGACCATCTTTCATGCCAATGGACCCCAAAGAAAGCCGGGAGAGCAATTCTCATATCAGACAAATTGGTTTTAGTCTGAAGACTGTCGTCAGAGACACAGAAGGACACTACATCATTCTTAAAGGGTCTATACATCGAATATCATCCTCAATGGGGAAAAACTGACAGCCTTTCCTCTGAGATCAGGAACAAGGCAAGGGTGCCCACTCTCACCACTACTGTTCAATATAGTGTTAGAAGTCCTAGCAACAGCAATCAGACAACAGAAAGAAATAAAAGGTATTCGAATTGGCAAAGAGGAAGTTAAACTCTCTCTCTTTGCAGATGACATGATACTATATGTGGAAAACCCAAAAGACTCTACCCTAAAACTACTGGATCTCATACAACAATTTGGTAATGTGGCAGGATACAAAATCAATGCGCAGAAATCAGTTGCATTTTTATATACTAACAAAGAAAAAATAGAAAGGGAAATCAGAGAATCGATTCCGTTTACTATAGCACCAAAAACTATAAGATACTTAGGAATAAACCTAACCAAAGAAGGCAAGGATCTGTACTTGAGGAACTACAGAACACTATGAAAGAAATTGAAGAAGACACAGAAAGATGGAAGAGCATTCCATGCTCATGGATCGGAAGAATAAACATTGTCAAAATGTCTATACTACCCAGAGAAATCTATACTTTCAATGCCATTCCGATCAAAATTCTACCAACATTCTTCAAAACATTAGAACAAACAATCCTAATATTTATATGGAACCAAAAAAGACACCAAATCGCTAAGGAATTACTGAAGAAGAAAAGCAAAACTGGGGGCATCTCGTTACCTGACTTCAGGCTTTATTACAAAGCTGTGATTACCAAGACAGCATGGTATTGGCACAAAAATAGAGAAATAGACCAATGGAACAGAGTGGAGAGCCCACATATGGACCCACAAATCTATGGGCAAATCATCTTTGACAAAGCAGGAAAAAATATCCAGTGGAAAAAGGACAGTCTCTTCAATAAATGGTGCTCGGAAAATTGGACAGCTACATATAGAAGAATGAAACTAGACCATTCTCTTACACCACACACAAAGGCAAACTCGAAATGGATGAAAGACCTCAACGTGAGGCAGGAATCCATCAAAATCCTGGAAGAGAACATAGGCAGTAACCTCTTTGACATCGGCCACAGCAACCTCTTTCAAGACTCGTCTCCAAAGGCAAAAGAGACAAAAGCGAAAATGAACTTCTGGAACTTCATCAAAATAAAAAGCTTCTGTACAGCAAAGGAAACAATCATTAAAACAAAGAGGCAACCCACAGAATGGGAGAATATATTTGCAAATGGCACTACAGACAAAGGGCTGGTATGCAAGCTCTATAAAGAACTACTCAAACTCAACACCCAAAAAGAAGATGAACACATCAAAAAATGGGCAAGAGACATGAAGAGGCACTTCTCCGTGGAAGATATACAAACAGCCAACAGACACATGAAAAAATGTTCAGCGTCACTAGCTATCAGGGAAATTCAAATCAAAACCACTCTAAGATACCACCTTACACCAGTCAGAAT
>PITA01018270.1:0-40890 GCA_004023965.1 Spilogale gracilis | reverse complement strand
GCTACCCTATGACCCTGCAACTGCACTACTGAGCATTTACCCCCAAAGATACAGATGTAGTGAAAAGAGGGGCCATATGTACCCCAATGTTCATCGCAGCAATGGCCACAATCGCCAAACTGTGGAAAGAGCCAAGGTGCCCATCAACAGATGAATGGATAAAGAAGATGTGGTACATATATACAATGGAATACTATGCCTCCATCAGAAAGGATGAATATCCAACTTTTGTAGCAATATGGGCCAGACTGGAAGAGATTATGCTGAGTGAAATAAGCCAAGTAGAGAAAGTCAAGTATCACATGGTTTCACTTACTTGCGGTGCATAAGGGGTAACCTAGAGGACAGTAGGAGAAGGAAAGTAAATGGGAAGTAGGGTAATCCAGGAGAGAAATGAAACAACAGAGACTTTGGACACAGAAACAAACTGAGGGACTTGGAGGGAGGGGGGTGGAGAGATGGGAGAGCCTGGTGGTGGGTACTGGGGGCACCTATTGCATGGAGCACTGGGTGTGGGGAATGGAGAATGAATCTTGGAACACTGGAAAAAAATTTAAGTAACAATAAAAAAAATTAAAAATTAAAAAAGTGGCAGTTTACATATGTGAAGAAAAAAAATAAATAGTGATTACCCTGAGAGTAGGAGCTATAACCAAGGAGCACAAAGCGTTTGAGGTACTGTTCATCCTTCTTCTTGATCTGACTGCTGTCACAACATGTTTACTTCACAAAATATTATCATTTTGTAGGCTTATTATTGGTGCACTTTACATATTTTATTTCTTAAGAAGAAAGTTTACATTAAAAACAAATGAAACAGAGAATATACTAACCACTTCAAATCGTAATTGAAAAAAAAAGCCAAATATAAACATAGAAAAGTGTTTTGTAAAGTGTTTAAACCCTCTATGACTCTTCATCACATTTGAAGGGAACAGTAACTAATAGAAGGGAAAAAATACCTCCCCTGCAAATCATGATGGGATACTACAGGCAGCAAATCCTTATTTACATACTCACCTAACACATGTTTCCCTTTTGAAATATGATCTGAATACCGCACAGTCTGATTTAACACCCTGTCTTCTGAAGCAATATGGTATTTAGTAAATGGTAGGTAGGAGGTATTCAGCTGAAACCTATTATGACCAAAACCACAGAATTCTGGCAACAATATTATCACCTGGTGGTGCTGTGATCCCACAACGCAGGGTAGTGGGATATCAAAGATGTCAGACGTGGAAGAGACCAGGAGCATGTGAAAGGGATCACAGGCAGTCTTATTAACACGGATGAAATTTAGATGAAGGAAACTCTTCTTTTGCTGTTAAAGACAACCTTCTATTTTGGTGGAATCTGTGTGTGCAATAATTGGGCTGTAGAAAGTTAAAGATGAAGAGGAAAAAACTCCACTGCTTTAGACCCTGAGGCAGCACAATAGCTCCCATACCTGTAACAGTAAGGAAGGAATGGGAATCTACCCAAAACCCTTGTAAGCAGTGCCATAGCTAGCCCTTGGAGAGGCATCAGTATATCTCAGAGGCCCCTTGGCAAGCTTGGTGTAAAGGGCATCCTTTTGCAGAAGTCACCACCTAATGAGGCAAGCACTAATGTTGGAAAACCCAAGTTTCATAAATGCAGGTCCATGGGAGCATACATTGGTAAAATCACTTTAGATCCTTATCCAGCAATCCTAGTACTTAAGAATATGCATCCCCTGTGACTTAGCCTTCTGTTCCTTGGGTTGTGCCCTGCAGAATCCTGTCTACAGGTGCCTGCCCATGGAGTCGTGGATAAGACAGATTGTGAGCCCATCAACGTGAGCATGGGTAAATACATTATGACATATTCACACAATGCAATACTGTTCAACAGAGAAGATGCCTGAATAAGAATGATGTGTTCCACATGCATTTATCCACAAACATAGTTTCATTAAAAATGCAAGTTTATGAGGGATATAAATATAATGATAGTTTGTAAATTTTTAAAACAGGCCAAAAAAACCCATAGTTTTTGTTAGGGATTCATACATATGTAGTAAAGGTACAAAAATTCTAGACAGGGGATGCCTGGGGGATTCAGTCAGTTAAGGGTCTGCCTCAGCTCAGGTCATGATCCCAAGGTCCTGGGGGAGTCTGCTTCTCCCTTTCCCTTTGCCCCTCCCCCCCCTACTCACATTCTCTCTCTCTCTCTCTCTCTCTCTCTCTCTCTCTCTCTCTCTCTCTCTCTTTCAGATAAATGAAATCTTTAAAAAAAAAGGTGAAGACGGAAATGATGAACCCCAAGTTTGGTAACCTCCCTGAGAAGAGGGAAGGGGAATATGAACAGGGAAAGGCATGAGGCATTCATAGTGTGAGTCATGGTGCTGGATTCACAGTTATTCGTCATATTAGTCTTTATACCTTTTTGCATATCCAATATTTCATGAAATTTTTTAAAATTTAACTGAAAAAATAAGAGAGGATCTATATGTTCATTCATTCATTCAATAGAGATTTATGAGTTTCTACTTTGGCACCCTCCAGGCAAAAGAGGACTAAAGAGGGAAATGAGAAAAGCAAAAGAATGGTCGGTGACCTCAAAGGTGTGGAGTCTAGTTGGGGTAAAGAGACACACAGAGAAACGTAGGCAACCATGTAAACAATTAACGATGAAGGAATCTGCGTCTAAGAGGAAGACAGAATTAGGAACAAAATACGCACAGACCCTGCCTCCCAGGCATGCAGCTAAAGATGAGGGAAGTCATGGAAGTAAAGCATACCCAGCTCGTAGGAGCATAGAACATAAATCCCACAGGGGATTTCTGCCTCTTCTTGCAGGACACTACACAGTGCAATCCATTATCCTAGCAAGTGTTCCCACTCAGGCTGGGCTGTTTCATACACTTTCTACAATGGCTGAAATTCTACACAAAGGGTGATTTGATGTTGTATTGCGCTTCTTTTTCAATATAAGTGTCACAGTTTTTCCTGTGGAAGTATAACAATGGCAGGTGCTATGTTCATCAGTCATTCTAATACCTCGTGTTTGAAGAGCACTTTGGAGCTGTTTTTCCTCCAGAGCACTTTATATAAGAACATCCTGTTTCAGATGAGAGCTTGTGCTCCTCTCACTAAAGAACCAAAGGCTGTATTACAGGAGGGCTCAGCTGTCCTTATTACAACTGGTTGTGAGGGACAGGGTAGGGTATGTTACTGGTCATTGCATGATAGCAGAAACCGAACACGGGAGAGGATGGGTGTTCCATCATACCCAAGGGAAGGAGTAACTTAAAGCATTTTTTTACAACTTGTATGATACCAATAATAACAATAATTAGTAAACTAAAAAGGAAATGATATGCATATATATTATTTGAGTCATAATTCCAAAAATGTCCATTATCTTTAAATGGCATACAGAAAGCCTAGAAGTAGTTTATGGTAGAAATAAAAGTACTTTTGCATTAAATACCTATTAGGTTTCTGGAACAAAAGAGAGAGAGAGAGAGAGAGAGAGAGAGAGAGAGAGAGAGAGATGGCAGCTAAACTTCACTAACATCATCCATCCATGATTCTAAATGCTTTAATGATATGTACATGTGTGCTAATTTATACTTTATAGCCTATTAAGGGAGGATTAAAGCTAACCCTCACACTGAGCAGATGAGCCCACCGAGATCCAGATGGGTTAAACAACACAGTCTAACATTGTGCAGAAGAGCTGGGACAAGAAGCTGGCTGTCTTTATCTCCCCAGCACAGAGCTTGCAATCTTCCATCAGTGAACATAACAGTGCTAAGTCATTGGCAATAACTCATAGAGGTGGTGGGTATCACTTAAACTTCCATTTGGGTTGGAAGTTTAGGGGTGATTTCAAAATTAGCTAATTTTTCATTCATGGGCAACCAGGAGCCAGGAAAAATGAGGGTTGCGGCTTTACCCTCTGAGTAGGAGGAGAAGTAGAGAGTTGCTGCCTGCTCTATGCAGGATTAGTTAGCCACAAGGTCCCCTTGTTTAGAAATATTTTATGGGGTGCCTGGGTGACTCAGTCAGCTGAGGGTCTGACTCTTGATTTCAGCTCAGGTCATGATCACAAGGTCGTGAGATCAAGCCCCGAGTTGAATTCATGCACCGGGCATTAAGCCTACTTGAGATTCTTTCTCTCCCTCTTCCTCTGCCACACCCTTCTCTCTCTAAAATAATAATAATGATGATATTTTACAAAGATCATGCCTATCTAGCATCTGTGCTACGAAGAAATCAGAGCAGTGGATGCAGGAACCATGAAGCATCTCCAGCTCAGAATAAAAGAGCAAGGACTTTAACTTCCCTTGAAATATAGAGTGCAATGAAGCACCAGTTTGGATTAGTTTGTTTGTTTTTAACTGTAGGGGAAAAGGAGATTCAAGATTGCTCTTCCTCAGGCCTAGACCACGTGTCTGTAGGCAGACCTTGGGTCACCATGAATGCTCTGGCATCCCATCACTCATGCTGGAAGCAGGGCATTCATTTCTCTTTCCATTGATTCCTTCAGGCCTCAGCACTGGGTGTTCAGCTCCCTGGAGGCTAACAAATACCCATTCAGTCATAGAAATGCCTGCCTAATGCTTCTCTGGCCCAACTTCTGTTCCACGTAAGGGACTGTTGGGGGTCCAGCTTTGTCCCAGTCATGGAAAGAGGTCACTACATGCCTCTCACTGGCTCTCAGAGCATGTCATTCTAGCTGGGGCCAGTAACCGGAGGGCTCGGTCAGCAGCCTCCCCGACGTGGCTTTGGGTTTCGCTTGGGCGCCCCCTGGTGCCTGGACAGGGCTTGTTTTCCAAATACATGGTTGCCCAGAATTCGGATCCTCCTGTTTGGATTGCTAAGATCTGCCTGTGTCATCTTGATTTATCTTGATCCTCCAGACCCAGTCACTTCAGCATCTGTTTTTTACCATCTCCTGGAATTGGATGCTGCTGATCTTGCACTTAACAGTCTTACCAGGAGTTGGCTGAGATAGAAGCCATGCAACTTCCAGAGGACTAGCTGCAGAGTCTAATCCTGTTCTGATGGCAGCCTCAGCAGGACCTCTGAGCAGATGCCCACAACGCCACATGCTGTAAGGAACCAAACAGTTTAATATGGATGTGACCCTGGTGGCACAGAACATAAAGGCCCCAGAGAAGGAAAACAGCCAGGTTCCAAAAGAGGCAGGTGCCGATCCCAGACCCCATGCCTTCATGGCTTTCACTCTTTCCGTCCCTCATTAGCTGGATGGCCTTAGGACAGTTACTGAACTTCTTTAAGTCCTAATTGCATCATTTGTAAAATAGAAATAATAATATCAACTCCATTCAGTGATGATTACACCTATTATGTCTCTTGCTGTGGGGCCTGGCACATAATAAGCTTTTAATAAATGATGGCTTTTATCATTATGATCATGATTAATAGGACATGTGAAAGTGCCTGGAATATAGCAATTGTTTGTGGAAGGATGCTGGTTATTTAAAACACTTTTTTTAGATCTCCTTATAAATTTATAGGACAGCAGGTGCCCATCAATCTTTTTACTGACTCCTACTATTGCATCTCTTCTTTTCTTTCCTGTGCCATGTAATTATCACTATGCTTATTCCAAAGTCCCAGATAGCACTACAGCCTAGTCTCCATAATGATGCTTGGCATTTGTGTGCCATGAAACAGCATTGACATTCCTCATCTTCGGTGTCCTCACAGCAGCCTAGTGGGAATTTTGAACAGGTGTTATCCCTATTTCAGTTGATGAAGTCAGTAAAGATCATTTAACCAGGTAAGTGTCAGAGAAGGGACCAGAGCCCAGATGATATGATTTCTCACCATAAGTTCCAGTTCCATACTCTAAGCCAAGTTTATTATAGCCTCCAAATGCCCCCCAAAACCTGAGAGTCAGATAATTAAAAGCAACTATGTCACCTAAAACTCCCTCCACCTGTCCTAAGTCTATATTGAGCAAAGCCGTTCTGCAAACCATCAGACATCAACTAGCAACACACTCAACCCTGTGTAAGGGGCAGGGATGACCCTAGAGCCACCTCTCTGTCCAGAAGGTGCCTGTGGTCTCTTTGAAGAGGCAATGTGACCATAAGGATGACAGCAGCACGAAGGCAGAAAGAATGTTCAACTACAGTGTAAAGGACCTTTAGAAGACTTAGACTAGAATCTGAGCCCATGCAGGTTAGGTGCTTGATTTTGTGTAATTTGTTTGTTAGTTAAGTTTCAAATTACTCATGGGTTGCTCAGTTATTCCTCTCCTAGAAAAGACCTGGAAACAAGACAACAAAAGGAACACTTTGGCAAACAAAGATTAATAGGATTGCCTGCTCAAGATCTGCCCCAGATCAGGAGAAAATCTCTCTACCACTCACACACTCCAGAATATTGGCATGGTGAAGCTAGAAGCAAAAAGCAAAAGATACTACATTATATATTTTTTAAAGATTTTATTTACAGGGGCTCCTGGGTGACTCAGTCATTAGGTATCTATCTTCGGTTCAGGTCATGATCTCAGAGTCACGGAATTGAGCCCCAAATCAGTCTCCCTGCTTGGCGGGAGGCCTGCTTCTCCCTCTCTCACTCCCCCCGCTTGTGTTCCCTCTCTAACCGGGGTTCTCTCTGTCAAATACATAAATAATATCTTTTTAAGAAAAGATATTATTTATGTATTTGACAGAGACACAGCGAGAAAGGGAACATAAGCAGGGGGAGTGAGAGAGGGACAGGCAGGCTCCCCACCAAGAAAGGAGCCTGATTCGGGGCTCGACCCCAGGACCCTGGAACCAACCTAAGCTGAAGACAGACACTTAACGACTCCATTATTTTTTTTTAAGATTTTATTTATTTATTTGACAGAGAGAAACACAGCTAGAGAGGAAACACAAGCAGAGGGACTGAGAGAGGGAGAAGCAGGCTTCCCGCCAAGCAGGAATCCCGATGTGGGACTTGATCCCGGGTCTCCAGGATCATGACCTGAGCCGAAAGCAGCCACTTAACCAACTGAGCCACCCAGGCGCCCCACAACTCCATTATTTTTAAATCTGTCTGGGCCTGGGATGTATCTCTTTACATCTGTTATGACATCTCAGGAGCTGCCCGTTTTCCCAGGCATCCGTGTCCCACAAATGCCCAAGCATCATTATGGACGCTATGGTGCCTTTTCCCTCGTGAACACCTATATCTGAAACAGAGTATGGATCAGAAAGAAAAAAACCTCTGGGGTGATATGGTTATGACATTGCAGGATGGTAACCCATTAAAAAAGCCAACCCACATTAAGGGGAATGAAAGGGAAGAATTGTTGAAACCCACTTATGCCATCAGATTCCTTCACACAATAAGTTGCTATGCACAGAAGAGATACATTTGTAATGCAAGAGCTCCTGGAAAGTGGAAAGTTCTAAATAGATTCACAGCTGTCTCCCCTCAGGGTTTAGGTTTTGCTCCAGAGTCAGTTTCAGAGTCTTATTTCGATTGAAAGCTTTTACCCGATCTGAAATGTATTGAGATTCCATCAGGTAGAATCCATTGAGGGAAATTGCTTCTTGCAGTGATATATGATTCGTTCATTCACATCTCTGAGCTATTTAGAGGAAATTATCCATGGCTTGTATCATTAGTTTAAAAGCCACTGCAGTTGTTTTTCTGTCAGTATAATTTTAAACCATGTAGGATCATTAGTTGGGAAAACATATTTGAAAAGGGTATATGACTAGTCCTCTCACTGGAACAGTGTGATTTATATTGGAGGAGCATAGTATTGGAAATTAAACTCCTAAACATAAATCATTCTTGAGACTGACATCTGAGTCCCTCTTCTCCCTGACAGATAGCACTGCAATGGTGTCCAAAAAGTACAATAAAAACTCTAGGAGGACGTGAAGACAAACATATTACAGCTGCAAAACTATTCTGATGGTAAAACATGTCTCCATTGACTCACTCAGCAAAACACCAAGAAGACATTCTAAAGCTTCCGTATTCTATTTGCCATCATTCTATTGAACCGTTCAATAGCCTTGGCTTTCCCCCTTTGGTTGCCTCCTTGAGGGCTCTCAGCACGCGGCTGCTGGCAGATTCTTTGGCATGAATTAGGAGGCAGAAGTGTTGCCCAAACTGCTGAAACTGCCATCTTATTTGGGGCTCTGTTCTTAACTTCTAGGTCACCTCTTCCTCTCTAAAATTCAACATGAGACCCACAAATGTTATGTTGTGGTTTTGCCATCTAGAAACATCAGGGAAGATAATCTTTATCTCTTGTTCTCACTATATTTCTTACTATCCAGCACCAGCTGAGCCATTAGAATCTTTCCTGGTAATGGAATATAGTCTGAAATATCTCCATAAATTACGTAAGATGATGGGAAAGGGAAGGATGGATGAATGCAGCCAGACAAGTTTAATAGAAGGAAAAGATTGTCATTTGCTTGGCCATTCTTTGGGCTACCATCAGAACTTGGATTTTTACAGCTTGCACACATTAGGAGACACAGAGAGACATTCACTGCATGATATTTACTCTCAAGGAACGGAATATGGTGTCTGTTCCACGGCTTCCCTGATTCATATGTGTCAAAAAGAGCTGGAGTCATCGATTTCAGCTTTCTCACCTTAAGAGTTTTGTGATTTTGAGCAAATCATTTAATCACTTCACTGCTCTAAGTTTCTAATCTTTGTATATAAATCTAAGGACATAATAACCAATAGAATTTTGAATGCGAAATAAGATAACTTATGCAAAGTACTTAGTATAGTACCTACTTTATATTAAGTACTTAGTATAGTACCTACTTTATATTAAGTACTTAGTATAGGACCTACTTTATATTAAGCAAGTGAAGAGTAGCTATTGTCATTGCTAATAATGGTCACATTTATATATATATATATATATATATATATATATATTTTAGGGACTTGTTTCATTTTTAAAAGCAATTTCTCTCCCCAGTGTACAAATAGAAAAAATGCCATCCCCAAATCCAAATTCACTTGATTATATAATAATCAAAGCTTTTTAAAATAGCTCACATTCCCCAAATTACATGTTGATGTTAGGTAAACCAAAGTCACCCAGTATAGCAGTAATGGGATCTGCAGGATCTGTCTTCAGAGAAACATGGGCAAAGCTTTAAGAGAGAAAGCAGTTAGGGTATTTGCTGCTGGGGGGTTCTTTTATTTTTTCTTTATAGCAGAAAATATTTATGTGTACCTATTCAAGATTCCTGACTAATCACAATGATATCATTTAGAGCCCCCCCCCCATGCAAACTAGGATCGTGTATTGCATTTATATGTCATGTCTCTTTGGTCTCATCCAATGTGTAACAATTCCTTCATCTTTCTGTGTCTTTCATGACCTACACATTTTTAGGAGTACAAGCTAATTAATTCTAGAAGGTCCTTTGTGTTAATTTGTTCTGCTATTTCATCATGGTTTTTGCATTACCAGGAATCCCACAGGGGTGATGCCATGTTCTTTTTGGTGCACCCTATTTGGAGGCCCAATATCCATGAGCCCCATAATGGTAGATGTGAACTTGTACCTGGCGCCTGCCGGATTTCCCCATTGTAGAATTCATTGATAAACATGTTACACTTATCGGAAGCTATGTCACGAGAATCTTTGGCTCTTTATCATGAAAAGTCTTCCTACTCAGGGGAAGAAAAGTGTTCCCTGATTCTCAGGAGATGGCTGACTGTCATAAATTTTTTTTTAAGATTATTATTTATTTTTTGACAGAGAGAGAGATCACAAGCAGGCAGAGAGGCAGGCAGAGAGAGAGGAGAAAGCAGGCTCCCTGCTGAGCAGAGAGCCCGATGCGGGCCTTGATCCCAGCACCCTGAGATCATGACCTGAGCCAAAGGCAGAGGTTTTAACCCACTGAGCCACCCAGGCGCCCTGACTGTCATAATTTTAAGCAGAATAAGGATTATGTAAATAATGTAAATAAGTTAATTTTAAAAAGTCAAACTTGCCTTATCATCCTATTGTCAGAATCACTGGATTAATCTTTATCTTTATTTTACTTGAAATATTAGTGGCATTTGACATTTTGCCGCTTCCTTATGTAAAACACTCTCTGTTTGTTTTCTGTGATGACAACAGTTAGTGTTTCCCTTCTTACATGGCTGGCCAGACTTGGTCCTCTGTCTGTCTGCTTATATATCTGTTGGTTCTTTATCTAGGTAATGATAAATAATAATAAATACATCTTTAGTTAAATATCTTTTTAACAAAGAGAAGCAACTTATTCTGGTTGCATAATGTTACGTAGATTTCTTTCACAAAGTGACATTGAGAAAGTTTTCCTGTACTTTTAAATAGGCATATAAATAATTTTAATGGTGGTTTTGCATTCTATAGCAGAAATGTACCATTCTTTATCTATCATATTCAAGGATATTAGGTTGTTCTCTTTTTAAAAGAAATGTAGTGATGCTATAGCAGGGGTCAGGGAAAAATACAATTAACAACAGAAGGGAAAAAAGAAGATGTCATTTCCCCATCTCACAAAATTACTACTCATGCACACACATACACTACTTTGGAAGAACACACACCAAAATATCTATAATTAATGTCTCCATGATATAGGTCTGGAGTAAATTTTATTTTTAAAGTAAAATAAAAACTGAGAAATATTTTATGTTACTGGAGCCAAAAGACTAAATCAGACTGTGTGAGAGGAACAGAATGAATATCAAAAAAGAAAAACTTAGGTCACAGAGACCTGGGAGAGAGTCCCAAGTGGGAGATGACCTGTCCTTCCTTGTTATGAGTGGTAGTGCTAGACACTTCGCACAAACACAGAAGCTATTGTAAAATAGCTACATATACATACACACCTATATACATAGATCATCTGGTAAGTAATCCTCATGCCAGCACTGAATACTGAATTGTTGAAATATAACATAGGCAGGAGATTTTTTATTCAGTATCATAGATATCTGAAGGTACATCAGAGAGAATAGAGGTAAGTGGAATTAATCATATATCATGTATTATAAATATATAATAACTTCTGCTATTACCATCCTACTTGACAATATGTATTGAGTCTTAAAATGTGCCCGGCTTTGTGCTCCAACTTTTTATCAGTATTATCTCCTTTAATCTAATCAGCCCCTTATAGGGTAAATAGTGGTATTATCCACATAGGATAAGAAAGGAAACAGGGGCTCAGAGAGAATCAGTAATTTCCCAAAAGTCACACAGTTTTTAAGTGGCAAAACCTATATTTGCTCCTATCTAGTCTGACTCCACAGCGCATATTCTTAAAAACTATAAATACAACTTCATTAATTGATTTGTCTTTTTTTTTAAGGTCTGTCATACCCTTGGACTCTGCTAGATAGAAAACATAACAAAAAAAGCTGAAAAAGATTTTTTTTCTTTTTTGATTAAAGTATAATTAACACACAGTGTTAGTTTCAGGTGCCAAATACAAAGATTCAATAATTTTATACATTACTCAGTAATAGCCACAATTTTCTACATTAAAAAACAAGCTCCCAAACTTTTTTAACCTTTCACAATATAGTAGTGCAATTTGTGGCTTTTTTTTTTAAACTCCCACCCTCTTTAGTTATCATTTTTGGTGAAAATAATGCTTAACATAAGAACTATCCTCTTGGCAAATATTAAGTATATAATACACTTCGTTAATTATAGGGGTTGTGCTACACTGTAGATCTCTAAGACTTATTCATGTTGTATAACAGAAACTTTGTACTCTTTTACTAATACTTCCCCATTTCCACCTCTCCCCAGCCCCTGGCAACCACTACTCTATTCTCTGTTTTTATGAATATGACTATTTCAGATTCCTCATATAAGTGGGATCATGTAGCATTTTTCCTGCTGGTAGTTTATTTCACTTAGCATGCCATCTTCCTCATTCATCCATATCATTGCAAATGGCAGGATTTCCTTCTTTTTGTGGTTGACTAATATTCTACCGTATCTATATATCATATTTTCTTTATTCAGTCATCCCTAATGAACATTTAGGTTGCTTCCAAATCTTGGCCACTGTGAATAGCACTGAAGCAAATATGCAAGTGCAGAAATCTCTTCGTGATCCTGATTTCAATTCCTCTGGATAAATATCCAGAAGTGGGATTTGCAGGATTATACAGTGGATCTATTTTTAATTTTTTGAGGAACTTCCATGCTGTTTTCCCTTTTCTTCACATCCTCACCAGCATTTGTTCTGTCTCACCTTTTTTAAAAATAATGACCATTTTAATAGGTATGAGGCAATATTGTGGTTTTTGACTTGCATTTCCCCAATGATTAATGACCTTGAGCACTTTTTTCATTAAACTATTCACTATTTGTATGTCTTCTCTGGAGAAATATGTTCGGTTTCTTCACTTATGTTTTAATGGATTATGTGGGGTTTTTTTCTACTGAGTTATATCAGTTCCTTACATATTTTGGATATTAAGCCAGCATGTGGTTTATTTTAGCCCATTTCATAGGTCACCTTTTCATTTGGTTGTTTTTTCTTTGTTTTGTGCTTCTCAGTTGGATGTAGTCCCACTTGTTTATCTTTAGATTTCTTTTACTTGTGTTTTTGGTATCATATCCAAGAAATCATTGCTAAGAACAAAGTCTAAAATGATTTACCTGTTTTCTTTGAGGAGTCTTAGAGTTTCAGATATTACCTCTAAATCTTTAATCCATTTTGTATTAATTTTTATGTATGGTATGTGATAAAGTCCAATTTCATTCTTTTACATGTGGATAGTCAGTCTTTCCAACATAGTACTTCTTGAAAATACTACACTTCCCCCACTCTATATTATTGACACCTTTGTCAAAGATCAGTTGACTGCACATGTTCCGGGTTTCTTTCTAGGCTCTCTATTCTGCTCCATTGGTCTATGTGTCCGTGTTTATGCCAGCACCATGCTGTACTGAATACTGTAAGTCTATGATATACTTTGAAGTATAATGCCTCTATGCTTAAAATCACTTTGGCTATTTAGAGTCCTTTGGAGTCCATACAGAATTTTGGGATTGTGTTCTCTATTTCTGTAAAAAAATAATAATAATAATACCATTGAGATTTTGATATAGATTTCACTAAATCAGTCAATCACTTTGAGTAGTATGGACATTGTAACAATACCAATTCTTCCATGAACATGAGATGTCTTTTCATTTATTTGTGCCTGCTTAAATTTCTATTAGTGTCATGGTTTTCAGTATGCAGATCTATCATCTTCTTAAATTTATTTAATTTATAAAGGTTAAATTTATTCCTAAGAATTTTATTCTTTTTGATGCCACACTAAATGAGATTTCCTCTTTGGATACCTCATGGGTATACAGAAATGCATTTGATTTTTGTTTGTTGAGTATGTATCCTGCAACTTTACCACATGGATTATATTTCAAACATTTTTTGGTGGAATCCTTAAGATCTTCTACATCTGCTATCTTCTCATCTACAAACAGAAATCATTTTATTCCTTCTCTTCCAATTCAGATGCCTTGTATTTCTTTTTCTTGCCTAAGTGTTCTGCCTAGGACATCTAGTGCTATGTTAAATAGAAGTGGTGAGAGTGGATATCCTTACCCTAGAGGAAAAGCTTCAGCTTTATGTTATTAAGTACGATGTCAGCTGTGGGGCTGACATCTATGGCCTTTATTGTGTTGGGGTAAGTTCCTTCTAAACCTAATCTGTGGAATTTTTTATCATGAACGGCGTTGAATTTGGTCAAATGCTCTTCTGCCCTTATTGAGATAGCATAGATTCCACATCTCCTTTTCATGCATCCTTTATTCTATTAATGTGTTGTATCATGTTGATTGATATGTATTTGTTGAGCTATCCTTAAATCCCAGTGATAATAAACAAATGAATGAATGAATGAATGAATGAAAAAAAGTAAGTGGATTGTTGAGGCCTCCTACTCTTATTGTATTGCTATCTATGTCTCCCTTCAGATTTGTCAGTGTTCGCTTTATATTTTTAGGTGTTCCCATGTTAGGTGCGTGTACATTATAATGACTGTATCTTGCTGTTAATCATTCTGTCATTACATAATTATCCTCTTTGTCTGCTGTGGCAGTTTCTGAGTGATATAAATGTAGCTACTTCTGTTGCACAAAATATCTTTTCTCATCCCTCCACTTTCAGCTTATGTGTGTTTTTAAATCTAAATTGAGTCTCTTGGGCACCTGGGTGGCTCAGTTGGTTAAGCATCTACCTTTGGCTCAGATCATATTCCCAGGGTCCTGGGATCAAGCCGTGCATCAGGGTCCCTGCTGAGTAGGGAGTCTGCCTCTCCCTCCCCCTCTGCCCCTAACCCTGGGCTCATACTCGCTCTCTCTCAATCTCTCCCTCTTAAATATTTTTAAAAAATAAAAAAGCAAAAAAAATAAAGTGAGTCTCTTAGAGACAGCATATATTTGGGTCTTACGTATATTTGGGTCTTATATCCACTCATATATACAGCCACTCTGCATCTTTTAGTAAAAGGGAAAAGACAAGGCAAGTCCCTCACTAATCAGTCCAGCTGGAAAGTCTGGGCAGCCATTGGGTACAGACTACCAAGAGTATGGGCTAGAGAGCCCATGGATGAACCTGCTCACTGGGTCTGCAGGTGAGTGGCACGGTGCTGGGGTCCACGGGTCGGTAGTTCCAGTGCTGGGAACCACAGGTGGGCAGGCCCTGTGCTGAGATCTGCAGGTTTGCAGATTTGGCAGGCAGGCCCCAGGGCAAGGTCTAGTCAGGCTCTCTGCCTTTAGTGAATGAATGCTTCGAGGATTTGTTACATCTTTATTTAGTGTAATTGATATACAAAGAGCTGCACGTATTTAATATGTGCAATACATCGTCTGTATATTCTACATTTTGTTTATTCACTCATCAGCACACACTTGGCTGCCTCCACCTTTTAACTGTTGGGAATAATGCCGCTACAAACCTGACTTCGACCCCCTCCATTCTTTGGGGCTTGTTCCCAAGAAGTGGAATTGCTGAGTTGTAGAATAATTCTACTTTGTTTTTTTGTTTTTTTGAGAAAATGAATAAATATATTTCATTTTTAAATTCCTATATCTTAAATTATTAGTGGAGAATGACATTTGGAATATTTCCATGGGTCTTGACATTATTTGTGACTTATGAGTACATACTAACATTCATAATAATTTTCCTTAATATGAAGAATAGTAACTGTTTCCTCTCATCTAGGTTTCAAGTATTTTTCCACTCACTGTTTGCTTCTTATTTCAGTTAAAGGTGATGTGTCTGTCTGTGTATGTATTTACTATAAGAGTGGGAAGAGAGGGGTGGCACCGTTGTTTCTAAAATAAATATTTGCGATGTGAAAATTTAAAGTTCACATTTGGACATGAAGCATCATCTTATGCAAATAGTTTCCAGAGAGGAGCACATCTGCCTTTGATTCTTTGTCTTTGACAGGATCCTTGACAAGCAGGCACACCTGTTTCACACCCCAAGGTCTTGCTGCCCAGCATTTAAAAGGTAGATATTCTTTCAGGAAAAGCAATAAATCTGTGGGAAAGAAGCTCATAAAGTCTCACTCAAGCTGCTTAGTGTGAGAGACTTTGGCAGAAATAGAAAATTCCAAACATATTGTCACTAAGCTGTTTGAGAAATAGGCAATCGAGTCTTGATTAATGAGTATTTCCTACATCATTTATGCCCCGTCTCTCCACAGCTTTCTTCTGCAAACTCTAATACACAGTCCCAGAGGAAATGCTGTTTTCTCTGGTTTTGTGATGTCTTTGCCTCCTATGTCTAAACCACAGAGACGGCAGCAAGGTTGGGCAAAAAGAAGGAAAAAATGACTAGGCTTAAAAAACAAACAAAATGAACAAAACACAAACAACTCTCAAATATGAAAGGTCTACTTTAAATCTTAGGTCATGGATATCTTCAAATTTCTTAAAGATTCTTTTTCTTGCATCCCTGGACTGTCAGTTAACCCTGTTTTTCCTACTCACAACTTAAGAACAGCATCAGCCTTCCTCTCTCTCCCCCCCCACTCCTGTGTGTGCTCATCCTCTCACTCTCTCAAATAAATAAAATCTTAACAAAAATAAAATGAATAAATTTTGGGGAAAAAAAGAGCAGCATCAGCATGAGTTAATCAAGCAGAAAAGCAGGTGGAAAATGTGCCTCTTTGCTCTAATCTTAGGATCATGCTCCTTTCTAACAGTGTTTCTCAGTATTTTTTTCATTATCATCCCCCAAAGGAGCCTTTTTAGACAATTTTTCCTAATTGCCCTCCAATGAAATTTTAATATCACAGATATACTGTATATCTCTTTATTGTTACATTTATATCTATGCATTCTAAAAAGTGAAGGGTTTTTCTCAGCATTCCTCCTGCAAGGATCAATCTTTGTACTCTCTAAGGTAATAACATTTCTGTTGAGCATTAATGATCTACAAAGTTTTTTCTCTAAGCAGCCCACACTCACCTTTGAATCAGAGACTCTCAGAGATACAAGGGAACTTGTTATACTAATTGAATTGTCCTCACCCACTGATTTCTTTTTTTAAAAAAATATTTATTTATTTATTTATTTGAGAAAGAGAGAGAGAGAGCCGGAAGGAAGGAGAGCAGGTGGGAGGGGCAGAGGGAGAGAGAGAAAGTCCCCAGCAGACTCCACGCTAAGTTCAGAGCCCAACATGGGGCTCAGTCTTATGACCCTACACAACCTGAGCTGAAATCAAGAGTTAGTCACTTACCTGACTCAGCCACCCAAATGCCCCCTCACCCATTGGTTTCTAGTAAATTTGCCTGGGAAGGCTCTTAAAAAAAAAAAAAAATGCTGGGGCTGGATGGAACACGTACTCTATCAGATTCTCTGTAGTTGGAGCCTGGATCATTTTTTTTTTAATGCCAAGTGATTTAAGTACATACTCTAAATTTTGAACCACTCATCGAGTCCAATCTTTAATAATTACTTTTAAAGCAGCTCGTGTTTATTGAATGCTGATGATGTGCCAGGCCCTATCTAATTCTCTATCTCAGATTGCTTAGATTGACCCTAGGAGGTAGGGACTACTATTATCTCTTGTTTACATATGGGGAAATTGAGGCATAAAGGAATTAAGAAATGAGCCATAATAAACAACTGGTCTAGACAATCTGAAGCCAGAATTGTCACTCTTTATCAATAATCCACACACCATACAACCTTGTTTATGAACAAACCTCTTCTACTCCACATCCCTCTAGCTCATGTCCTGGCTCAGAAAGACACCAGAGTCTGTGCCTAGGATTTCATTCCCTAAGATACCAGTACTGGAGATACTGGAGGGATTCCCTGCAGAAACTGGGTAACGGTCCCGTCTCAACTCCAAGCATCACTGGTTCTCCTGTGTCCCAAAGAGAAACTGCTTGAGCCCAAAGTCTCAGAGAGCCCTCTCCACAGCTCCTTCGCAGTCACCCCTAATCTTTTCCCCACAAACCAAAACAAGACCAAGGAATGGGGTGGGAGGTACACCTTTCCTTCTGATACCTACTCTCTCTCTCTTCTTGTGTCAGCCCACAAACAAATAATCTCTTGCCCAAAAAAAATAATAACAGCAGAGCAAAATTCATGCATTTCAATGCATGCAAATTGGTGCCCTGGTCTCAGCCAGGTCTCTCTGCTACATGAGAGCTGACGGAAGCAAGGCTGCTCAGAATAAGGTTTCTGATCTTCTCCAAAAGTTTCCCTGCTGAGGCTGTAACAAGTAAAAATTTGCTTTTTAAGAAAGTACCTTCCCTGCAGAGGACAGCTCTGTATTTCTCTGTGACTTGAGCAATGTCATTAGAGAATGGAGACAGAGGGGATTTACTGCTTAAAGGGCTCCTCAATAAGTCACTGGCCTCAGTAGAGATGCATACCCATAATTTATGGAGGGAGCAATCAATCACTGGAAAATACGTCCTGTCCATTAAAGTGAGCCATTGGCCTCCGGACTTTTGTCAGCCTATCCCACTAAAATGGAGGGTCTGAGTGAAGGACACCTGCTACTACTTCTCTCTTCACTGGAGTTCAGGGCACAGACAGGAACTTTCTCATTGCTTTGGAGGCTTCAAGGCTTGTAAAGGAATCAAAACACATGAGATAAGTTCATATAAGGGAAATAGGGGGGAAGAGATGTCTCTCCTTCATCAGGTCTGCTCTTCCCACAGGTGACAGGGACATGTTCGTATCTGTGGCCAGAAATAAGATCTGGAGACTGAAGGCTGGTGAGCAAGTTGGGATACTTCTTGCAAAAGGGATACTGAAGGGAAAGCAAGGGAGCAAGCAAAGGACAGAAGTAATCAATGAAGTATTTACTACTCAAGGAACCAAAGGGAGACGGAGGAAGTTGCACCCTAGAGTCATAGTCTGTAATTGCTCAGCACCCTGGCAAACTTAGCCCAAGTCTAGATGTCATTATTATTCTCAAACTCTCAGGAGCAACCTGTGTCCTGCCTCCATAATTCATGGTAATGGGAAACCAGGCACCAGGGCAGCTCGGCAGACGTTCCTCGCCACACCGTCCTGAGCTCCCGCCGGTTCTTCTGAGTGCACGGTGGCAACTCGTGGCTTCCTGACCCTCAGGATCTATCCGGGAGTACCTTGCCTCCCGGAGAGGAGGAAGGCCAGTGGGAACAACCTGGAAATAGTGCCCTCTTCTGCTCCCATTGAGACACTGCTGTGAGAGCCTCTACAGACTGAAGTGAGAAGCAGCCCTGTGGTATTCTTATTTTTCTCACCCACAGCTCTCATAAGAGAAAGCCTCCGTGCCTCCTGTAACAGAACCTCAGAGAGACATCACTTACACTAAGACATCACTGGAATTTCTCCCCCTCTGTTTTCACACTTTAATGGGGTCCAATCCCTAAGTCTAAAGGAATGAATTGCTAAGAGTGGGATTTTAGTTAATAGTCAGCCTTGTGAGTAGGCTGGGCCCCAGTGAAGTCACCGTTGGTATGGCCTATAAGACACTGAAAGATCCAGTCTTTGCCCAGGTCTCTAACATATCCTATCCCTTGTGACACTCTTAGCTCCTTCATCAAACACACTGTCATCTCACCAACCCCAGGGCCTTTTCACATGCTCTCCTTTCTATCTGGAACTCTCCCCTGCAGCTCTTCACATAGTTAATAATCCAGCTTAGCCTTCATATGCCAGCACAAATGTTACTCTTTCAGGGAAGTCCTCCCTGCTTACCCCAGACAAAGTCAGGTATCTAGATTCCTCAGCATCAAGCCTGACTTTTCCATAGCACATATTATTCATTCCTTTTTGTCCTAAAGGCCTTGAAGTCACAAGCTTGACAGTTTCCAGCTACTTAAAGAGGACTAGTGCAGCTGGGATATAGGGGGAAAGGGGATGAGTAGGTCAGAAAGGCAAATTAGGTCCATAAAAGCTTAATTCAGGATTTTAGTCTAAGGGCCATCAGAAAATACTGGAAGGTTTTAAGCAATGGAGTGACACAATCTCATTTATATTATGAATGACTTATCCAGCTCCTGCGTGGAAGGACACCCGGGCAACCTCAGAGCAGACAGATGGTCATCCTAAGGATATAACTGCTCTCAGGTGTTGGGTGGAGTTGCAGAGGAGTAGATGGAGCCATTATGTGTTTCAGAAGAAGATAGAACACGATGTACTGATAGATGGAATGTAGTGTTTGAGGAAAAGACAAGAATCCGTTCGTGGCATAATTATCTAGTAAAGCTTGCATCCTTTATTGACATGGGGAAGACACAAGGCGTAGGCAAGGGTGGGAAATCAATTCTGTTTCGGTGAGTTAAACTTGAAAAGTCTTTAAGATATCCAAGTGGAAATGTCAAGAAAGAAGATGGACTTGCTAGGAAAAGTCAGAGCTGGAAAAAGAGACCGAGCGATCACTGACCTATAGACAGGTTTGCCGGGGTCAAGGCTGCTCCCCGAGTACAACAAATAGGGCCCCCGCATCGGTGACGTTTGCGAGCGAGCATTTGGAACCATGAAGCCAGAGGGAACAGGGAAAGAAGGACCTGAGAGCGGCGAGAATAGGAGACAAGGAGGGCTGAAAGTCACGGTGAGGGGATGCAACTGCCAGCGGGAGCTCCAGGGTGGGCGAGGTGGCCGGGCCGGAGGACTGCTGCCCCGTTGCCGAGAGGCAGAGAACCCCAATTCAGATTTAACCGGTTAGGCGAGCACAGGCACTCCAGCCCCCACCCTTTGCTCTGCTGCTGGTGTTGCTCTGCTCCAAATATCCTCCCTCCTCCTTAGGGACCCGACCTCCCAAGACTGTTGTTGCACATTCTGTGCCTTTCACCCCGCCCGTGAGCCTGTGGGCTGCCTGCTCCCGACCATTCAGTGAGCGCTAGCGAGAGTCCCAAACCATTTGTGAGCACCTTCCCAAACCACTTGCTGCGTGTAGCTGCTGCTTGATTTCTCACCCTGTGCAATTCGGCTCAGCCCTACACTCTCCGGTCCAGATTCAGGGTTCCACCGTTCATGCAAGATCCCACCTTCTGCTAGGGATGCCCTCCGGGGTGATTAGTGTTCCACTTAGCGCCGGGGCACGAAGCCTCGCCGACATGGCACCCCCCCTGCTTCAGCCTGGTTCTCCAGGAGGCAGAGGACTGGAGAACACCCACGCCCCGCTCCCTGGAAGGCCTTGGGGGGCCCACACCATCTCCTTGCTGACGAGCGCCACCTCCCTCCGGTTTTCTCTTTACACCTGAGAATACGTTCTCTTCAGCTTTGTAAACGTGTTTGTTCTAGACTGCTTTCATTGTCTGTAGGAGTGTTGTTCTGCTCCTTATTCTCTCTCCTTTTTTTTATTTTTAACGTCTTTTTATGGAATTTGATCTCAATCTTTTTGTTGTTCATTTTTATAGGGATTTGGGTTGCTTTTTCCTTCCTAACATCATGGCTCTAGAGTTCCCTCTTCTGCTGCTTTTGTGAAATGTCCACAATAGGTTTCCCCGGCTAAAAATCCGTCTCCGCTCTCCTCCCTTCTTTCATCTGGACTTTCTTTTCTCCTTGTCTCTATCGACCCCGTGCTGCTCACTTTGGATCTTATCCCCAGCAGTTTCTACTCACTGTGGGGCTTTGTCGTGGAAGGGAGTTTTGTCTGTCTAGTTTTGAGGACCACCCTCCCCAGACCTCCCAACTACCAGACCCTTCGGATCTCATAGCTTGCATATGGAGTCTATAACCTTCTCCAGTTCCAGCCATTCTTCTCAAGCTGGTGCACTACATTTCCAGTGAATACCCATCTATTTGTTTTGGAGCTTACAGCCTCCATCAGACGCCCTGTTGCTCTCCCTTGCTTTCTCCAGCAAGATGTTGATACAGTTCTGATCTTGGAGTGTTGGTGGTCGATACCCTCTACTCATATTTGGGGTTCATGAAGATACTTTGTCAATTAGTTTTTTTGTGGGTATTGACTATAGATTTGGGGAGTTGGTGGAGGTAGTTCTAGTGAAATGCTTTGTTTTTATTTATAGGTGTATGTGGAGAAATTACAAAATCATGCCACCCCTGTCATTTTTCCAGAATCTGTTATCTGTTCAAGCCTCTTAACAACCTTGGGTTATCTATGCACACCTCTTAACAACCCTCTGAGGTACTTACACTTATTGTTCCCATTATATAGATGAGGAAGTAAAGCCTAGAGAGATTAGGCAAATATCCCAAGGCCAAATATTGTAAACAGTAGAACTGAGATACAGATCTAGACATTCTGCCCATGCAGCCTGCACTAACCCCACTGGAGGCCTGCATTTAAGTATCATTAAGCTACCAGAAGGACGGTAGAAATCAAGCAAACAAACAACAGGGGGACACTTGTTTGCAGTTCAAAGAATGGGATAAGCAAATGTCCTGGGGCTTCCCTGCTTTTGAGGAATTGAAAGAAACCAGTGTGGCTAGAGACTTGTGAGTCACGGGGAGATCCCATGAGATGCTGCATGAAAAAGAAGCCAAGGTAGACTATTCAGGACACCGTAAGCCGTGGGAGAGATTTTGCATTTTAACCTATATGCAATACAAGGTCATCCAAGAAACAAGCAGTATGCAACAGAACTTAGAAGGATCACTATGCACCACTTAAAGAACTAAATTAGGTATCTTTGAACCTAAAGGATGATTTGACCACAGAGAAGGTGGGTGAATGGCACAGTATAGTATACTCATTGCCCATTAGGAAGTGAACCGAAACAGAAGGAAAATGATTAGGGAGTTACCCAAGATAGAAGGAAAATGGTACCTAGGGAGGGGAAGAATCATAAGAAAGGAGAGTAGGTAGCTTGGACAGGAGACCAGACTAAGAAAACCCTGGGCAGTGCTAGCTCAGCAGGCTCCTGGAAGCAGTGGCCTTTCTTCATATCAGTTGCTTCTGAGAGAAGAATGGTGACCGAGCCAACAGAACACAGTCTGCGCGAAGGAGAGCCACAGCTTTAGGCTGAATAGCACAGCACATTCTCCCACGAGGCTGCGTCCCCTCTGACAGTTTTTAGGACCCAAATCAGAAGGTCAGCCGCACTCACCTGCCAAGATATTTTGGGTAATAATGACTCCTCTTGCTTGCTATTCATATCAGTTGCCTTTTGTTAGAGTCACCGAGGCTTTGTGAACTGGCCTTGTGAGAAGACTTCCAGACAATGTAATATTCGGCACTTTTTCTATTGGCATTCAAACTTCGGGAGAAGCATCAGGGAAAATGGAAGAAAGGATGACGCCCTGGCTCGGGATTATTTTTTATCTACATCCCAGAGAGGAAAGTTGCTTATATGCTGTGGAATTCTTTCTGGGACTTCATATGTTTGATAAATGAAACAGAGTCACTTTTCCATACTCACTGATGATTTAATTTCTAGAGCTATTCTAGGTTTCTACTTTAAACTCTGCCTTCTTTGGGATCATTGGGCATTATTTGTGGAAAGGCCACTGGGTGGGGGGTCACAGGCCATAGGCCTGAGGAAGGTGAGGACAGCTCCAGTCAGCTAAGGGCATTCATGGGGGGACTGCCGCTAGTCAACCAGCCGACTTTGCCCCCTGTCAGCTGTCACCACTAGCTGGTAGGTAGGAGGTGGTTAGAAGGGTTAGGAATGAGGTGAAGGACTTGGGGCACTTTGTCCCAGGAAGTCTGATGCTTGACCTGAGTGTGTCTGTTTCCTGCTCAGCTGGAACTACTCTGTGGATGAAAACAGGTGCCTGTAATTCTCTTACACAACCCTACATGAAACTTCCCTTCCCACACCAAATGGGCCAGGGGATCCTCGACTTTGCATACTAGTGGTTCTCAACACTACATGGGAACATGTTAAAATACAAGTTATGGACTCCACCCCAGAACTACTGAAGGAGGAACTCTGGGAGCAGGGCCAACAGTCTTAACAAGCCCTCCAAGGGAACCTGGTGTTGCCTGAAGATTAAGACCTTGTACATCACACTAAACCTAGCAGCTAAGCAAGAAGCATGGGGTGGTCCCTGAAGTCTCTTCACCTCTGGGGATGTGGCACTGGGCCTCCATGACTTGCACAGACCACACTGTGTGCTTTCCACGTGCTCTCCACCGAAGCCTGACCCTAGAGAAGAGCCAGAAGTCAGGGTCAGCTGAAGAGCACATCCTGGCGAGCTTGCTGGGGGCCAAGGGGATCAGTGCTTTCTACACAGTCACAGCAGGCAGGCTGGAGAACGTGCCCTTTTTCCAAACTCTTCCTCACACAGTCAGAAGCTTCACCATCCACTGGTAAAGGGAAGCAGAATAGCCACCTTAAAATACACCCCTCTGGCATATTGATTACTTTGAATTAAAGTCATTTGAGAAAGTAACTTTGTTCCCCCTGAAAGCAGAAAATAAATCTCACATGTGAAGATACCCTCCCTATACCAGGAGGATAGAAGGCATCCTTATTCCCAGAGATAGGAAATTCAGGGCCTAGAAGGCTCAATAAACAAGTCTTGTTACCTCTTCGCTAATTAGTGACTCCAAGCCCAACTCCTTTGTTTTAAATCTTTTTTCTTCTTCTTAAGATTTTATTTATTTATTTGACAGAGAGAGAGAGATCACAAGTAAGCAGTGGCAGGCAGAGAAAGAGGGGGAAGCAGGCTCCCTGCTGAGCAGAGAGCCTGACGCGGGCCTCAATCCCAGGACCCTGAGATCATGACCTGAGCCAAAGGCAGAGGCTTAACCCTCTGAGCCACCCAGGCACCCCCAACTCCTTCGTTTTGTCAATTCCTCACCAATGTATTGTTTCTTTGCCTAAAAAACATAAAAGATGCCTGCTTTGGTATCTTTGACTTCTTTGACTGTCATATTTTTATGGCTCCTATACATATGAAATTAAGTTTGGTTTTCCCATATTAATCTGTCTTTTTAAAAATATTTTATTTATTTATTTGACAGAAAGATAGAGAGAGCACAAGTAGGCCGAGGGAGAGGGAGAAGCAGGCTCTCCACTGAGCAGAGAGCTGGATGCAGAACTCAATCTCAGGACCCTGGGATCATGACCTGAGCTGAAGGCAGCTGCTTAACCAACTGAGCCCCAGGTGCCCCTCCCACATTAATCTGTCTTATGTCAATGTAATTATTAGACAAGCCAAAGAACCTAGATGGGAAGAAGGAAAGTGTTTTCCTTCCCTGCGCCGACAACTCCTTGTCCCAGGCTGAAGGTCAGTCTATCTGCATTAGCTTAAGCAGCAAAGGAAGGCAATTTCCACAGGTAGGGGCTGGGGAACTGTGTTCACACCCTCTACCTCCCACGTGATGGTGATGATGAAGATACTGATGATATGATCCCACCGGAAAGGCATGTCCTTCATCAACAATGAGATGAATGCATGACGGAGACTTGGGAAAACCTCATAAAAGACCATCTCCTTTAGGAATCTTCCCCACCACAGGGATGCCTGGGTGGCTCAGTCAATCAAGCATCTGCCTTTGGCTCATGATCCCAGGGTCCTGGAATTGAGCCCCACATCAGGCTCCCTGCTCAGCAAGGATTCTGTTGCTCCCTCTCCCTCTACTCTGCTCATGTTCTCTCTCACTCTCCCTCTCTCTCAAATAAATAAATAAAACTTTCTTAAAAAGGGAATCTTTCCTGCTGTGAAAATGAGGCGGCATTTCTCTCCTCTTGCCCATCACTCAGAATCCTTTGTAGAATCACTTCCATTAATGTCTGCAATAATTCCAAGCTTGGGAGGGTGGAGTTTGTTCATGTTGTTTTATAGTGTTTTATCTTATTTTAATAGAGTTTTGGAGTAGAGATTTTGGAATCAGAAAGATTTAGATTTGAAACTGAAAATACAACTTACTTGTGTATCTTGTAATCTAAAGCAAACTCAGACTTTCTAGGCCTCTGTTTCCTTATCTGTCTAGTGGAGATGACAATGTCTACCTTACAGAGTGTGGAAGTTTTAATAAAATAACTTGTGTTTATTATATAGAGTAAGTACATTTTGTCTCTCCTGCTGTTTTCTCTTTTACCTGCCTTGTGTAATAATCCTGCGCACAGGTACCTCCCAAGTGAGACTTCTTTCCATAGGGGAAAATGAAGAACATCTCCTTGTGACTTTCCAGTTTTTAATGATCCTTATGTTAGTCATGTCCAAATCCCCCATTAGACTAGAACACTTCCATTTCTCTATAAGCTTCTGAAGTTTGTGTCTCTATCCCCCTAGAATGTTAGAACAAAAAGGGGCCTTAGAATTGGTCCATTTAATGTAATGTTTTCATTTTATAGATGAAAAAACAGTCATCACAAAGGCTGAGATGACCTGTTCAAGGTCATTTGGTTAGGGAGTAGCAAAGCACAGATTCAAGTCTGTTCCAGTAAATCTTCCATTCTGTTTTCTTACCTAACAGCTGAAATGGAAGATATCATCGTTTTCCCTTCATTAGCTTCCTGCTAAATTTTTAACTTAAAAAAAAAAAAAAATAGGAAAAGAACTGATTTTTCTTCCCACTCAATCTTGCCTCTAGACTATGCACCTAAGTTTTTAAATCAGAGAATAAGGGAAAAGGCATGATCATGGATATATTTCACAGACAAGCAAGAGAAAAACAATTCCGTGGATCTCAAACATCTATAAAAAACAATAATCTTTGCAGAGTTCAGTAAGGAAGCACAGACCACCCACATGATCCTACATCCAGGAACACCCAATAGGGAGTCAAAAACAGGACCCAGAAGGGAGGCTAATTAAAGCACACAGCAGGGAATGAAGCGGGCCACCTGCGTCATCAATAACCAGTGTTTGCTCAAACAACTGTAGCATTGAGGGAAGGAAAAGCAAAGCAAACTCCTCTGTTGTAGTCGGTTCCCAGAGAGGCATGCTATGATTGCTTTGATGTTCCACCACAGGGGGTCTGCAACAAGCAGCCAGGCCTGACAAAGAGGTTAAGGTCAACACTGAAACCAAATGACATCAGGAGAGATTGGTAAGATGGACCCAAAGAGTACTACCTATGTGACTTGGAGGCAGAGTAGGACAGTTTCCAAATGTCAGATTTGTTCAGCAACCAGGCACTGAGGTGGCCGAAACAGTGCCTGAAGATGGACGGCAGCGCCCTTGATGGAACCGGAAAGCCAACACGGCCCTATCCTCAGAGTACTGGCTGCCCGAAACAGCAAACAGCAGTGAGAGCTGAGGAAGTCCAGCTAAGAAGAGACCCTAGGGAGTGGAGGTGAATGGGGACTCTACTCAGGAGGGAAGGCCCTGAGTCTCTTCCACTTCCTGCTCCCCTCCTCTTGGGCTCATGGGTCTTACCCTTGGTATTTATTGGGCCATTCTAGTATCATCTACTACTGACCTCTCTGTGTTCCTATTCAAGACTTACAGAAAAAATGAGAACATGAGCTCCTGCTCCTGTGTGACCTCTGTGTGTCCCCAATACCGGCAGAGGCTGTATGGGAAGCTCCGCACCAACTCAACCCTAACACAATGCGTTGCTGCTAGCATCATAATTTTGTCTGTACCCAACTGAGGCCCCCTGTCTTTCTCCCAGAGAATGCTATTCACTCCAATTTCTTCAATTCTTCATGATCTCCTTCCCTAACAATGCCTCTGCAATAGTTTCCACCCCTCTCCACCCACCCCCTAAGATGATCGACAAATTTTCCTGTGCTTCAGGGACTCCTGCAAGCACTGGGCTTTCTACTCACTCATTCCCCCTACTGGTGTCTTTAAGTGATATGACTTCTGGAGTATCAGTGATCTGTGCTTATCTACATAATGCCAGGGCAACTCTTCACTCTTCTCATCCACAGTTAACTTGGACGTAAATATCCCAGTGAGCCATCCACAATAAAATAACAATAAAAAGGTTCCCTAAGAGCCTCCTCATTTTCCCAAGACATATGCTATGGTTGTTACTCTTAAGCATTATTGTAAGCATTATTTAACAGTGCACTAGCTGCTGTGAAGAAACAGAGGTGTATTCCCCTCAGTGAGTTAACAATTTAAATCAGAAAAAAAAAAAAAGTGTGAGGGTGTGTGTGTGCACGTGCGTGTGTGTCAGGGAAAGTACAACAGGAGAGGAAATAAAATACTGAGGAGATTGGTAATTACTTTGTACAAGTGTTCAAGGTATTTGGAGGGGTGTGTGCTTCTGAGCGTGTGTTTCATAAACCTGGGCAACCACGGAAAGTACTTGTGAGATCCTTGGAGCATTGCTTGGATGACTTAAACTGGCAGCAAACTCATTTCCAACTGAAAAAGAGTTCCTTGACTCTGTTTAAACAGTCACTGTTCATTGTTCTAATCCCTTTGGACAACTAGCTACAGGTCTGTGGATCATGGTGGTTATTCACTGGCCATTCCTGGTTGGGTCACAGCTTGCTATAAATAGCCTGTCTCTGAGGATGGGCTATAACCTACAGTCATTTTCCCTACAGAAAAGACTGTGTTTCCAGGGTGTGCAAGACACTAGCAGGCCCTGGGTCTCTGTCATGGAGTTGGTCCAGTAAAGTAGGCACATTGCCTGTGTACCCACGTGATTATGTGTTTAATTATAACTGCTCTGGAGGCAAAGCCCTGGGAGTGCTCATGGCAGAGACCCAACCTCTGGGAAGGGAGGTGGTCAGAGAAGTTTTCCCTGAAGATGGGGTGATTAAGTGATGGTACAAGAGGTGAAGAGGGATTAATCAGAGAAACGGAAAGGGACTGAGGGGTTCCCACTAGCACAGAAAGGGTAACACAGTTGAGGCAATGGGCAGGGGTCCATGAGGCTAGGAAGCAGGCAACACTGGCCAGTCACAAGGCTGGAGAGGCAAACAAGGACCAGATAGGGCAGGGTCTTGAAGCTCACATGGGCAATTCTGAATTTTATTCCAAGAACAATGGTTAGTCACTGTGGGGTGTGGATTTGTGGCCCAGTAACTATGGAACATGGAGCAAGACTTGAATGTTTAAATCATTCCTACCTTTGGCTGACAGGAAGAAATAGTTCTTTGAATACCTCTCCAATTTGTGTATTCCTTTTTACAAATTAAGAATGTCCTATGAAACTTTTAGCCTTTCAACATCCCTCTGGAATCCTTGCTCTTACCCGCCCTGACTGGATGCAGCATGGCGGATGAGTATGGTTTTGTTTTGGTGCCAGCAGAGACCTCTTGTGTGCTGCATGTCTGCCCTCCTGTGTCTACTTGAGAATCGACTACTTTGTAAACTGAAGTTCCAAAATAAAGCAGCCTGGGAGTGTGAATGAGGACGAGACGGTGGACTGGGTCTCTAGTAGGGAAAACAGCGTCTAAGTCACAACATGAAGAGTAATGCTATCCCCCTCACCCTCACTCCCCTGTCCTCCCAGGATGGGTATTAAAAATGTGGGTTTATGCAGGTTAACATGAATAGCTATGGAATTTTGAAATGGATTAAATACTGATTTGGAGTTACCAGCCTAAAATTTTACCAAATCCATACAGATTACTGAAATCAGTCTCTTGAGGCAAACTTTAGTTTAAAGAGAGTCAATATTTTTTTAAAGATTTATTTATTCATTTTAGAGAGAGCGTGTGTGCGTGGGGAGAGGGGCAGAAGGTGAGGGAGAGGTAGAGACAGAATCTCAAGCTGACTCCCTGCTGAGCACAGAGCCCAACACAGGGCTTCATCTCGTGACCTTGAGACCATGACCTGAGCCAAAATCAAGAACCAGCCATTTAACTGACTGAGCCACCCAGGCGCCCTGAGAGAGCTCCATATTAAGAAGGAAAATTGTTGTTGATCCGGAGCCACTTCTGCCTCCTCAAATCCATTCTGGGCGGCCATTTCTCCCCAACTAGTCTTTCTGTCATCACTTCCTGGCACAGCTCCCGCTCGCTCTCCCCGCTCCTACCAGCCAGCAACTGCGCATCACCAGTCTATCTCCTCACCATATTTTTTCTCTTTTTTTTAATTCTTATTGATTTCTTTATGGAATGAAATTGAATAACGGGAAATGTATGACGAAAACGTATACAACAATATCATGTCAAGAAGAACTTCTGAAGAGTCAGCTTGATGACACAGTAGGATGGGCTTACAGGAGAAATAAGAGGACAATCACCCGAGTCATTTAAAAATCAACTGGACAGGGCACCTGGGTGGCTCAGTGGGTTAAAGTCTCTGCCTTCAGTTCAGGTCATGATTTCAGCGTCCTGGGATCAAGGCCCGCATTGGGCTCTCTGCTCAGCAGGGAGCCTGCTTCCTCCTCTCTCTCTGCCTGCCTCTCTGCCTACTTGTGATCTCTGTCTCTCTGTCAAATAAATAAATAAAATCTTAAAAATAAATATATTAAAAAAAAATCAACTGAACAAAGTCTCCAAAGATGTGCAGGCAGGAAGGCCCCAGTCTCAGTCCTACTGGTATGAAGAAAATGATCCTAAAAGGATTTCTCTCTCCTTGTCTTACTTTTCTGTAGGCTGAACTCTTTTAACTCATATCCAAAGACAGCAAGACTCACTGTTTCCTGTGGCCAAATTCATCAGAAAGTAGAACAAAAACTAGGGAGGAGGATATGAAAGAAACCCTTCTTCAACTATCAGGAAACATCCCAGTCCCACGGGGCAAATCAATGCAGGGTTTTCATTCTAGGCCTTCTCCTGACTTTGTGATCAAAGGAAAAATTCTCTGACAACAGGAGGGTAAATAATGCTAACATTTTGTGGTAAAAACTGCTATTATACTTAGCTTCCTGCAGTTTCTGCACATAATTTTTGACCATCAACAAGTTTTATCCCCCAAATAGCACTTGTTTCCCCATTATATATTTATGGTAATTTCTCTGAAGTCCACTTATTATTTTTTTGTGTATGGCCTTGAAGAGCTTTGCAGTAATTTTTTCAAAATCAAAACATGTGAAATATGAGTATTACCATATGGGGACAGATCAATGCCCTTACTGTCCAGCACTCTAGGGTCCAAGGAAGCATGTGGTTTTCTATGGGTCATGCTCCGATAGAAACACCCCTTGACTTTATCCAAAATTTCAATGAAAAATCTACCATGATTTGATCATTTGATAGTACCTCATACATAGAGCACTTGTACTTTATAAGCTCTTTCACAAATACCCATTCTTTCGGTCTTTACTTTGAGTCATAGTAAGTCCATTTGACAAATGAAGGACATGAAGCTCAAAAGGGGGAAATGATCTTCTCAATGAATGACTACAGAGACAGCAAGAGAATGCTGGGCTACAACCCTGGGTCTGTCTCCAAAATTCAAAGTGTTTCTGCCTAACAAACTACGTCAGCTAGAGGCCTAAACAACACCCAGTTATTATCTCACAGTTTCTGTAGGGCAGGAATCTGGGAATGGCTTCATTGGGGTTCCTGACTCAGGGTCTCACAAGATGGGGGTCAAATGCCAACCACACTGGGAAAGATCTGCTCAAGTTCCCTCTGGCTGTTGGCAGATTTCATTTGCTTGTACTTGGAGAACTCACAGTGGCTGGCTTCTTCAAGACAAGTGGGAGAGCTTAATCTCTCTAATCCCAAGGAGAGCCCCCAGTTTCTCTTTTAAGAGATTTCACCTGATTGAGTCAGGCCCCCCTAGAATAATCTCCCTTTGGATCAACAAAATCAACCGATTTGAGATGATAATTCCATCTTCAAAAGTCACTTCATTTCTGTCATATTCTATTGACTAAAAGTAAATCACCAGCCCAACACGCACAAGGAAAGGGAATACAAGAACACTACTCGTTGAGAGTCACTTTATGATGTGCCCAACACAAGCAGCATAGAGTCCAAAAGTTCTGATCAGTGTCAGTAAGTACTTTCATTTAGCCATATGATTGTAGCAATTTTCATGAACTTTTAGTACTTTCATTTGGCCATTATTATTTTACCAATTGTTCTTATCTTTATGATGAGCATCTATGGCTCATACTTATCACCAGGTGACGCTCTGCTAGGAGTCAGCATCCTAATTAGGTTACATTTGAGCCCATACTGATTTCTGAACTTATTTAATACATAAAACCCAATTTATAGGTGAACCAAAAGGATCTTACGGCCCCTTAGCTACTAAGTCTTATAACATGTGAGTATTGTTTAATCTTGCAAGAGGCAAATCTTAGGGTCTGCAATCGCAGTGCCCAAGGATGACTTGAACCTCCTGTAATGGACCACACTGACCCAGTTCCTGATGAGAGTTTTTTTCCCCACAGTCTTCCTTCCTTGCCAGCATGTCTCAATTCTCCAGCGCTGAGCCGGGACAATGATCAGTGGTCACCAAGGGATCAGAGGATCAGGACCAGGACTCTTGCAGGATTCTTTTTTAACGTTCATGTTTAATTTTTGTCTCTTTGGATTAAAGAGTTAAGTGGTTTTGACATATCCCACAGCGTTGATTTCCAGTCTGCCAACAAGAAGAAGAGGTGGCTGTCCTCTATCCAAAACCAGTCAATAGAGCAGGGAAAGACAAACACCGCATGGGATCACTTATAACTTAATGAGTAAAAGAAACAAACTAGAGAAGTAATTGCTAGTGGCTAGGTGTCGAAAGAAATTGGGAGACATGGGTAAAAGGTGCAAACTTTTCATTAGACGATAAATAAGGTCTGAGGATCTAATGTGTAATGGTTATCATAGTTGATAACACTGTATTGTGTCAGTGAAATTTGCCAAGAGAGTAGAGCTTAAATGTCTTCTCAAGAGAAAAAGAAAAGGTAGAGGTACTCAGATGGCTCAGTCAGTTTAGTGTCTGACTCTTCATTTCAGCTGGAAAAATATCTCAAGGTTGAATGATTGAGCAGCTCCACTGAAGCAAGCTTAGAATTCCCTTTCTCCCTCACCCTCTGCCCCTTCCTCCCCCAACTCCAACCCAACCCCCTGCTCATGCACGCTCTCTCCCAGTCTCTGTCTCTATCTCTCTAAAAAAAATAATAATAAAATACAAAAAATTATTTTTTTAAAAAAAAAGGAAAGGTAGAGCACCTGGGTGGCTCAGTGGGTTAAAGCCTCAGGGTCCTGGGATTGAGGCCCACATCGGGCTCTCTGCTCAGCAGGCAGCCTGCTTCCTCCTCTCTCTCTGCCTGCCTCTCTGCCTACTTGTGATCTCTCTCTGTCAAATAAATCAATAAAATCTTCAAAAAAAAAACCCCAAATTAAAAAAAAAAGGAAAGGTAAACCTGTGAGGTGATGATGTGCTAATTAACTCAATGAGGGACTACTTTAACAATGTATATGTCAAATCATCGTGTTGTGTGCTTTAAATATCTTACAGTTTTGTCAGTTTTACACCAGTAAAGCTGGAGGGAAAACTAGTTAATAGAGTACACAGACAGTATTTGATGCTTTTATGATTTGGAGAGGTAATAAAGGAGGGAGATGAACCAAATTAACTTCACTGTAATTTATCCTCTAATACTGTAAGATTCCAAATATTCTTCAGCACCCTCTGTACCTCCTTCTATGGGTTTTTATAGGAGCAAATGTTCCTGGTCCGGAGTCACTTTGGCAAGGTTCCCTATTCCGTGTGGTATAATGAGATTCTTTCACAGGCAGTCTGGGAACAAAGACAAAAGAAGTAATTGTACCGATCTGGAAAGATCCTTACCACTTTCTTGCTCTAAGAGGAAGTATAGAGGGGCATTTAGGCATGCCTATCTTGCCAAAAGGAATATGGGCACAACAAAACTGGTCAATGAACTGAAAGAGTTAAGTATAATTTATGGGGAAGCTAAAACCTCCTTTCCAAGTCAAAAATATCTTTGCCACACACTAGCCCATGTCCCTTATTTAACACATCTGTCCTAAGCAGTCACTCTGAGCCAGGAACTAGATGAGGTTCAGGGGCTCCATGATGTGCAAGAGAAAATGCCATGCTCTCAGTAACTCTGGTGATCCTGCTGGCAAGGAAAAGTACATTCCCAGAAAGGTGAACACGCGGAGGATCTTGGTATGTTAGGAAAACCTAGGACCAAATCCAAAATCAGTGGTGTACCAGCCGTAATGACTTACAATGAAGTCACCTCCCCCTCTGAGGACAGTGACAATACCCACTTCCTTGGAATGTTATGAGGATATATAAAGGATTTGACAGAGTGCCTAGCAAAAGGAAGTTTCTTTTATCTTCCTAATCACTTCCCTCTTTCCCTGAAAATTCTTGTAGGGAGCAGGGCAATGACATGACAGAGTGAGGACAGGTAAAATTCAAGATGGAGGCTAGCTGGCAGACCAGGCCTAAGCAAGGTCTAAGACATGCAGCGATCAGGGCTATGCAGGAATTGGCTGGGACGCTGAAAGGAGGACTGAGGTGATTCAAATTCAAATTCAAATCACTGCAGAACTTCTGAGACTTTGAGTCTGGTGAGCATGGGCCTTTCTGGCAAGAGTCCCTGCATCCTGGAAAATGAAGTCAGGGCCCTGGGGAGTATTTTAGGTTTATCTTATTTTTCTTAGTGATTTATGTTTCTTTTATATTTTTAACTATCTGGGAATAGGGCAGGCTTTTGTTAATGTCTTCTACTTTCGTGAAGCTGGGAATGCATTTTCCTTAGGGACAACAGGTTAGCTGGCCAAAACAAGTATTATATTTCAAGAGAAAATGGAAATGGTATGAATTCTAGGGATGGAATTCATAGGCAGAGATATCTGTAGGAGAAAGCAAGATCTCAGTACAAGAGAGATCACACACACACACACACACACACCCAGTTCCAGGGAAAAGGTCACACCCTATCCTCTGATGATCTGCTAGGACTGTCACTTATTGAAAGAAAGGAAAACATGATTACCTAATGAAAACCTAATAGGGTTTGAGATTCTGACCCTCAGGCTATGAGATGAATGGCTGAATCATGAGGCCTTAGAAACCTATGAGCCCCTCAGCTATTACTTATTGAGGGCAAAATATGAAGACAAACAGGGAAGAAAGAGGAATCAAATTTTGTCCACTTGTAATTAGAGGACCTCTATTATTTCTTACCATCCACGATGCGTTCACCTTCTTTAGGTAAAATAGTTGTCTAAATTCTCTTTGGTACATCACCCCTCCACCCTCTTAGTTTATGGGTTTTGGGGTTTTGGCTACAGTTGGCATCAATCACCCTGCCAGGGGTGGATACTGAAAAGTCTAAGTCACTGGTTCTCAAACCTGGGTGCAGAGTGAAGTTACCTGGTGAATTTTTAGAAAATGCTAACATTTGCATATTTCCCAATATTTGCATATCATCCCCAGTTATTTGGTCATAATTCTAGGGTATGGAAGCACCATAACTATTTTTTAGCAACTCTAGCTGGCTCTACTGTGAAGAGAATACAGAATACAGAACCATTGGTTGACCTTATGAACACACCCTATGCCCCTAGCTATAGTGATGGCTTCAGAGACAGGAATTCAACTTTATCTAACCTAATTATCTATGTTTATCTGACCCTGAACATTTATCTGTTTGGAAGGGGGTGGAGAAGGAGACAAAGTTCTCTCTTTCCAGCTGGAGGTAAAGCTGAATTAAAAACTGTTTGGAGATGCTGTGACCCTGAGGAGCATAAGAATGAAACCAACACTTGGAGGAGCACAGAACTGAGCAGAGAGATGGAGGAAAAGGGATCATTGTTCCAAGCTTCACCTGAAGTTAATGAGACCCCTAGACTTTTCAGCTGGCAGCCAGTACATTTCTTTTTAAGATAATTGGTGGGTTCAGGGTGGGGGCAAGGTTCTGTTCCTTACAACTGGAATTGTCCTAATACACTGCCACTGGCCGACTCAGACCAAAAGTCTAGTTTCCCAGGTTGATCTCCACAACAACGTAGATCAATCAGAGTTATAGATTTTTTTTAGGCTAGAAAGAACCCATTGAGTTTCTAGTCTAACACACTTATTTTACGTATTAAGGTCTACAGCAGCACTTTGGGGAAAAGTCCAGTAGTTGACAAGCTATATATCAAGATCAAAATTCTTGACTTGAAATCAACTGATTTTTTTCAGTACTCCACACTACTGCAGTAAAACATTAAAAATCTATTAGACAGTTAATTTTTGAGAACCAATTATGTGTTTAGTTGTATGGGTCCCTTCCTATAAATAGTCAGCTGTCCAATAGAAATAGAAGATGTGGTTCCCATTCTCAAAGAATTTACATTCTATCTATTATGAATTCCACCATGAAGACAAGAAATATGAACATTGAATTAGTGGTAAAGCATGTGGACTTATCAAGCCCGCCCACTTATTACCACTTTCTTTTGACCTTGAATGATATACTTCATCTCTTTAGTATCTCTATTTCCTTGCCTTAAAATGTTGTTATACATGCTTTCATATGGCAAAGATTCATCTAATTACCTTAGATTTGAGTCTTTAGCACCATATCTGGTATTATTCGGTGAATGAATTAATATTGTTATTATTACATACATGAAAACCCAATGCAATATAAGGCACAATGTAAATATCACACATGGAAAACTGAAATATATCAGACAGTACAAAGCACTGGGTGGTAAGTGATGGATTCATGCCTTTTCCGAGTTTGCAAGTCATCTGCACTAGGGTGAATCTACTTGGCAAGCATGTTTTATGTGATCCACGCAGTGTTTTAAAAATATATTCAAATTATTTTCCAACATTTTAAGGCATTAGGCATTTATATAAAAATATAGATTTCTCTCTTCACTTGACAAATCAGAATATCCAAAACTTCTGAAGCTACACTCCAGAACTGAGAAGTGTCTGCCCAATTCAGAAAGACCTCATACCTCCACCCCATCCCAGACCCTACTCAACTGTAGTTACTGTTCAATCCTTGTAGGCTTTGGAGTTTTGTGACTCGAATCAACATGTAACAATGATATTCTTAGAATCCCCATTTCCATGTTATGCTAACATGCATTTAATATATACACACACACAGTGTCTCCTTAGTCACATGCATTAGGAAAGGCTTCATCATAAATCCTTAGCCACCTGAAGCATCACAATTCACTTGAAACATTACAAGAAAGAAACCTGCTCGGATTGTTTTAGCCTGATATTCCTCAAATATATTAGACTGTAGAAAACTTTCTCCCAAAGAAGACTTGGTAACACTATCTGCCCTAGTGTTTTTGAAAGACAGCTGGAGATTATTGGAATAGACTTCAAAGGACCTGTGTGCTCATAAGAAGAGAAGGTTCAAAAGAAGTAGTGGATGTCATTGTCTCTGACCAATGAGTAGGCACTGCCTCCATACTAAGGCTGCAGAGTAAAATTAGTAAACAACCCAAGAGTGAAGAGAAGTTGGAGAAATGGTATTTATGAAGAAAGACATAAGGAAAAGGAATATGTTCTGATCTCTCATTTTAAAAAAATAATTAAATAAATAAAAATAAATAAGAGGCTTGGGGACTTAAGCCCTGTAAATATTTGGCACCACTTCTTGAAGAGTAGCGACTCCATTATAATGGCACACAGATAGCCAGAGATGCTGCTGCCATTGTAACAGAATCTCAACTTCGATCTGCTCTTTGGTGTGTCTTTGCTCTTGCTCCATATGCTACATGACAACTTGAGAACAGATTTTCCTTTCATAATAAGTGGACTGGAGAATTTGATTAATGATCTACTATTCTTCAGCAAACTGAACTCAGAATGATCAATAACCCTTTAGCTACCTGGGCCAGCAGAGAAGTCCTTTGTTCACTGGCTTTCATCAACTCAGGAAGTTGGTTTTGCTCTGTACCCTGGGCTTGGCGAGTTATCAAATATTAGTAGCACCAAGAATTCATGGCCAGATTAATTTGGCAAAGCTTAAGTCTTTAATTTCATGAGGTGGTTTCTGTTTGTTTGTTTTGAGTACTGAACAAATATTTGTTCAATAGTGAAATTTGGAAAGTACAGATAGAAGAAAGACAATTAAAAATAACAAAAGGCAAATAATAATAATTGAAGGCAGAATTAAAGGTTAATATTTGATGCATTATCCCAAAACCTTTCAAAAGAGTATTTACTATATACATAGTATTCTGTATAACGTGAATTTCTAAACCCATAATTTAAAAGGTTCAATAAAACATTTTCTAATTTTAAACTTATTCACACCATCCAAAAGCCCATCAACAGCAGGATAATATTCTATTATCTATACACAATGACAAATGAACTCTCTGAAATCATATACTTTAGACAAATTCCACAGAAATATAACATTAAGGAAAATAAACCAAACACAAAAGAGTGCAAACTACAATGCTTCACTTAATATAAAGAACAAAAATAGGCAAAATAAATGTATGCAGTTAGAAGTCAGCTTTCTCTTCAAGGAAGGATACCTGGTATACTCGAGAGGGCCAGCTAAGCTGCTGGCTGTGCTCCAGATCTGGACATTTCTGTGTGTGAAGATTCATTGATCTGGTCCGTAAGAGTGCTTTTCTGCATATAGGTGTATACAATATATACACAGAAAAAAATTTAATAAAAATCTTAATTTCATAAAGTTTATATAAGCCATCATCCAGAACTTACATGGGACACATCTGTCTGCAGCTGGTCATGGTCATTATTTTCTGCTCCCTCTTTAAGAAAGACTGAAGATTGAGTCTTTGGGAAAACAGCTCTTTGGAAACACTGAATAAAATTATTAAAAATGTCAGTGTGACCACAAAACAACAATAAAAATTCTGCTCCCCCTCAAATACTTTAAGATGATATAAGATTTTGCAGAGTTATGTTTATCCACATCTAACTTTCTCTGTCTTCAAAATACCCTATCTTCTTTTACCCAATTTTTTATTGTGGTAAAATGCACACAACACAGCATTCAAAATAAATGTAGTAAGTGGAAATATAGTTGAACTACACTTGTTAAGGATCTTTTTAAAGTTCCCAGTTACTCCCTTGTTTCCAGCTATTCCCTCATGACCTTTATGCTATCATTGTCCTATATTTTAATTTTATGTATGCTATAAACTCACAAAATATTGTTACTATTTTTGCTTTAAACAAGCATGTGTAACCTAGAGTACTTAACATAAGCCAAAAAATTTTTGAAAAAAAAAGACTGTATTTATTTCTTCTCTCTGACTTCTCTTCCTCCTTCCTCTCAGATACCTAATATCTTTTAATGCAGATTATATTTTACTTAGTCAATAAACTCACACAGATCAGATTTAATTCACAGGTTCTAGAGATGTATGTTAATAATTTTTTATTGATGTATGACAGGCCTACAACATTATGTTAGTTTCAGGAGTACAACATACCGATGAGTATTTGTATACCCTGGGAAATGATCACCACAATAGGTCTATTTACCAACCATCATCATAAAATGTTACAAAATTTTCCTTCTTTTTTTTAAGATTTTATTTATTTGGGGATGCCTGGGTGTCTCAGTCTTTAATCATCTGCCTTTGGCTCGGGTCATGATTTTGGAGTTCCGGGATCAAGCCCCACATTGGGCTCCCTGTTCGGTGGGAAGCCTGCTTCTCCCTCTCTCACTCCCCCTGCTTGTGCTCCCACTCTAGCTATGTTTCTCTCTGTCAAATAAATAAATATTTTATTTATTTGAGAGTGAACACAAGAGAGAGCAAAGAGCACAAGCAGGGGTGGGGGGAAGAGGGAGAGAGGGAGAGGAAGAAGCAGACTCCCCACTGAGCAGGGACCTGGGAACAGGGGCTCAACCCTGAGATCACAACCTGAACCCAAAACAGATGTTTAACCAACTGAGTCACCCAGGCACCCCAAAATTTTCCTTTCTTTTGATGAGAACTTTTAAGGTTTACTCCCTTGTCAACTTTCAAATATGCACACCATGTTATTGACTACTTTGTATTACATCCCCCAAACTTACTTATTTTATAAATTGGAAGCTTGTACCTAATAAAGTTATTTTTAATGGGATTCCAGACTACGTGTAGAGGTAAGAAATAACTTATCTTGGCCATAATTTTTAATTTATTTTTCATATAATAATTAATTTCTGGATTATGACTGAATAAAATTAAATTCTCTTTACAATAATATTATCTAAAAGTTATAAGTTTTTCTCTGGCCATTTTTGAAAATATATAGTTCTACAGTATCAGAACCAGCGATAAGCAATTTAGACCTCTTGTTTTACTTACTTTCAGTGGCCAAAAACAAAAGATTACGTTGATACCAAGAAGTGATTCCTTTTAGCAAGGAATGAGGGAAGCATTGGATCAGGAACAATCTCTAAAATTGGATTAGTATTACATTTTATTCAAGCTGGCTCTGAGGACCAAGAGTCCTATGCTTTACATTTTATTCAAGCTGGCTTTGATTCCAATCTGGCTTAATTATAACAAGTACAGTCAAATGTAAATGAAGGAGATTTTGCTTCTGGCCATAGCAGAATAACTGACTTATCCAATCTCTCATTCTGTTCTACAGCCAACTTGACCTAATGGATATTTATAGACCATCACACTGAAAACAGCAGAGTGCACATTGTTTTCAATTTCTCATGTAACATTCACCACAACAGACAAGATGGTAAGCCATAAAACAAGATTCAATAAATTTTCAAAGACTGAAATTAAAGAGAGTATGTTTTCTGACTAAAATATAATTAAATTAGAAATAAACAAAAAGATATCTTGAAAATCTCTAAATATTTAAAAATTTAACATACTTCTAATTAACCAATATGTCAAAGAAAAAAGTCACAAAAGAAATGAGAAAAATGTTGACTTGAATGAAAATTAAAGCATATCAACATACGTATGATGCAACTAAAGAAGTGACTGCAGGAAAAGTTATAATTTTGAATGTTCACATTAAAAAAGAAGAAAGGTATAAAAATCAAGGGTGTAAGCTGACATCTTAGGAAGGCGGAAAAAGTGAAGCAAATTAACCCCAAAGGGAATAAATTTAAGAAAAAAATAAAGACAAGCAGAAACCAATGCACTGAAAAAAGCCAAGGAATAGAGAAATACAGTATAAACAGAGCTCATTGAAAAGCTCAGTGTGTTGATAAACTTTCAAATTTATCAGGAAAAAAAAGAAGACAAGACACAAATTACTGATGTCAGGAATGAAAGGGGAAATTGTTACAGATCTTACAGATATTAAAAGTATAAAAAAGAAATCTTGTGGAAAACTTTATTCCATTAAATTCCACAATTCAAGTGAAATGAACAGATTCCTAGAAAGACAAAATTCCTTAAAAGACTAAATCATCACAAGAAAATTAAAACATTACAATCCTGTATATATTAAGGAAACTGCCTTCCTTCTTTAAAACATTGCTACAAAGGAAATTTAAACTCCAAATGGCTTCATGGTAAACTTTATCAAATATTTAAGAGCAATTTAATATAATATTAAATAAACTCATAAAATATGGAAGAAAGGAATACTTCTGAAATGATTTTATGAGACCAACTTATTCTGATACCAGAAACAAAGATACTATAAGAAAAGAAAACTAACTATAGGCCTACATCCCTTGTGAAGAATAGATTTTTAAATTGTTTTTTT
>PITA01018269.1:0-41050 GCA_004023965.1 Spilogale gracilis | reverse complement strand
TATTTATCTATTTGACAGAGAAAGAGATCACAAGTAGGCAGAGAGACAGGCAGAGAGAGAGAGGAGGAAGCAGGCTCCCTGCTGAGCAGAGAGCCCGATATGGGCCTCGAACCCAGGACCCTGAGATCATGACCTGAGCCCAAGGCAGAGGCTTTAACCCACTGAGCCAGCCAGGCATCCGAATGACTTCTTTTTTTTTTTTTTTTTTAAAGATTTTATTTATTTATTGGCAGAGAGAAACACAGCTAGAGAGGGAACACAAGCAGAGGGACTAAGAGAGGGAGAAGCAGGCTTCCCGCCGAGCGGGAAGCCCGATATGGCGCTCGATCCCGGGTCTCCAGGATCATGACCTGAGCTGAAAGCAGTCGCTTAACCAACTGAGCCACCCAGGCGCCCCCGAATGACTTCTTAATAAACAGATAGACTTCACTCTTTCACTGTTACCCACTTAACATCTTTGAGTATGTTAGCACTTGTAGAGTCTTTGTGGAATTTTCACAATATTGCCCTTTCACCCTGCATATCCTCCTTTTCCTCCAGGCTTGATAACTGCGGAAGATAGAAGAGTTGGCACAACAAACCTTCATTTAGATGTTTCTGATGCAGTTAATGTGATGGTGTATGTTGGGATCCCCATCGGGGAGGGTGCCCATGATGAAGGTATGATTTCTAGAAGCCATACTTTAGGATGGTGAGGCTTGGCCTCAGGGGTAGAATCGATGTCTTCCTCCTCTTAGGTCTAGAGGCTTTTTTTTTTTTTTTTTTTATACAAAGATTTTATTTATTTGACACAGAGAGAGAGAGAGATCACAAGTGGGCAGAGAGACGGGAGGAGGGGGGAAGCAGACTGTGGAGCAGAGAGCCCAATGTGGGACTCGATCCTAGGACCCTGAGATCGTGACCTGAGCCGAAGGCAGAGGCTTAACCCTCTGAGCCACGCAGGCGCCCAAGGATTTTTTTTTTTTTTAAGATTTTATTTATTTATTTGACAGAGCGAGATCACAAGTAGGCAGAGAGGCAGGCAGAGAGAGAGGACGAAGCAGGCTCCCTGCTGAGCAGAGAGCCAGATGTGGGCCTTGATCCCAGGACCCTGAGATTATGACCTGAGCCAAAGGCAGAGGCTTTAACCCACTGAGCCACCCAGGCGCCCCCGAGGATTTTTCTTAACTCTCTTCCATACCTGATGCATAGTAGGCACCCAGTGGATGTTGGTAAATGAAAAGTTTTAGGAGAGAGGAGTGGTACTTCTATATCTTTCACCAGAGTCATCCTATTTATGCTCCCTTTTCCACTGAGTGCATAGCATCAGAAAGTTGAATGAAAAAGGAAGGGTCAGCTGGCTCACTTGGTCCATCAGCCAGATCACCTGTGAGGTGACAATGATAAGGCCGGCTCACTAGCAGAGAATTGAAGCATCACAGTGATAATTTATTGCATTTGCATTTCCTCCATCTCAGTGTAAAATTAATATCTGTTAATTGTGGACATTTTAGAAAACATAAAAAAATTTAAAGAAAAAATTAGTAACTCGAAGTCTCACAGTTCAAGGATTATCAGTGTCATTATTATGGTATATTTGCTGCCACGATTTTGCTTTTAATGCTGTGCACCTGCAGATCTTTCCATGATGTTGTCCTTTAAGGGATTATAATAGGCAAGCATTAGAAGCCTACCCTCTTAACTTGCTAGAGAAGCTTTATGTTTCATGGCCTTAAATCCATAGAACCCTAGTGTTCTAGGAGAGGTCTTGAGAAAGTGTATGGAGTCTGTCTACTTTTGGCAGGAAATTACCTGCAATTTGAATGTAAGATGTTTGAGCAGGAGATATGTTTTAAAAGAAAACTCTACACCCGAAAAATGCTGAGTTTCTATTAAGTAAGGAAGATTAAGGGTTGTTCTTCTGTGTATAGGAAGCTTAGACAAATATGAGTTTTGATTCTTTGATTCTACTTAATATTACTCCAGAGAGATGGGGAATAGTAGAGACTAAACTTGTTTGAATTGGACATTTCACTTTACTCAGAGGTACTGAAATGGTTAGTTACATTAAAAAATAATTTTGCTCTTTTCAGAGGTACTCAAGACAATTGATGAGGGGGATGCTGATGAGGTGACAAAGCAGAGGATTCATGATGGAAAGGAGAAGCCTGGTGCTTTGTGGCACATCTATGCAGCCAAGGATGCAGAAAAGATCCGGGAATTGCTCCGGAAGGTATGCCCCTGGATTGGCTCCCAGCTCCCAGATTAAGGGTCTGGGGTTGCTGCTGACGCAGCCTGCTTCGGGTTTCTCCTGTGCAGTCTCTTGGCTTTAAAGACCTGTACTTTTTGTCAGAATTCCCTGAAGGCCTGAATCCACACTTGGAGGATGCTGAAGAGAACAAAGCAGAAGATTTGACCCACTAGGGACATAGCTTTGGCAAGCTGGATTTATGCTATTGGTAATATTCATGTATTGATTTTTCCATCTTTGGGTTTGGTTATGGCTTCAGGTTGGAGAAGAGCAAGGCCAGGAGAATCCCCCTGATCATGACCCAATTCATGACCAAAGTTGGTACCTGGACCAGACCCTCCGTAAGCGACTCTATGAAGAGTATGGTGTGCAAGGCTGGGCCATTGTTCAGTTCCTGGGAGATGCTGTCTTCATACCTGCTGGAGCCCCACACCAGGTGGGTTCCACTTGGTTCCATGGGCTTCCCTATTTCTGGTTTTCTTACTAATCTGGCAAGAGGTATAAGTGGCTAGATTCGACTGGCTACTCTTTTTATTTTTTTTTTCATTATGATCAGTTAGCCACCATATAGTACATCATTAGTTTTTGATGTGGTGTTCAGTGATTCATTAGTTGCATATAACACCCAGTGTTCATCACAACATGTGACCTCCTTAATACCCATCACCTAGTTACCCTATTCTCCCATCCCCTTCCCATCTGAAGGACTATTTATTCTTTTTTTTTTTTTTTTTTTTTTTTTAAGATTTTATTTATTTGACAGAGAGAAACACAGCCAGAGAGGGCACACAAGCAGGGGGAGTGAGAGAGGGAGAAGCAGGCTTCCTGCTGAGCAGGGAGCCCGACGTGGGACTCGATCCCGGGTCTCTGGGACCATGACCTGAGCCGAAGGCAGCCGCTTAACCAACTGAGCCACCCAGGCGTCCCAGGACTATTTATTCTTAAACTTTAAACTATTCTTAAAAAAACATTTTTTTTTGCTTTTTCGTTTCCTTCTATGTAATTTTAAATGCACATTTTTAAAAAAAATTTTTTTTTTTAAGATTTTATTTATTTGACAGAGAGAAACACAGCCAGAGAGGGAACACAAGCAGGGGGAGTGAGAGAGGGAGAAGCAGGCTTCCTGCCGAGCAGGGAGCCCGATGTGGGACTCGATCCCGGGTCTCCGGGATCATGACCTGAGCTGAAGGCAGTTGCTTAACCAACTGAGCCACCCAGGCGCCCCACGTTTAAAAATTTTTTAAAGGGGGGCCTGGGTGGCTCAGTCATTAAGCTTCTGCCTTCGGCTCAGGTCATGATCCCAGGGTACTGGGATCGAGCCCCACATTGGGATCCCTGCTCAGCGGGAAGGTTGCTTCTCCTTCTTTCACTCCCCCTGCTTCTGTTCCCTCTGTGGCTGTGTTTCTCTCTGTTAAATAAATAAATAAATAATCTTTTAAATAAAGAAAGAAAATAAAATTTTTTTAAAGAAGGGAGACCATTTTTTTAAATTTTATTTATTTATGTGGTCCCTTCATCCTGCCTTCTCCAGAGGTAGCCTACTGTTAACGGTTTGTTGTGTATTTCTCCACATCTTTTTCTGTGCAGTTATTATCATTTTCATGTATAAATTTATACTTGGAATTTTTCTGCATTTGTTTTTATGAAAATGGAATAGTGGAAGTATTTCTCAAGTTTCAGGATTTTTTTGTTTGTTTTTTAAATTATATCATAGACATTTTCCAGGTGCTGCTGACTCTCTAATGGCTCTTGCCCCTCTGTACTTTTCCCCTCCCAGGTGCACAATCTATACAGTTGCATAAAAGTAGCAGAAGACTTTGTATCTCCAGAACATGTAAAGCACTGTTTCCGCTTGACACAGGAATTCAGGCATCTATCCAACACTCATACAAACCATGAGGATAAACTGCAGGTAAATAACTCCTCCTTCACCCCCACTCAGTCTCCTCATCTCCTACTTGGCTACGTATAAAGAACGCACATTCTGCATCAGTCCTCATCATGTTCACGCTTAGAGAATACTCATCTTTTAACATAATCATTTCTGCCATCACCTGCTATTTCTGTGCCCCTGGGAGATACAGTATTTCATGCTGATAGCTGACTGGACTGACTTTTCCTAGTCTGGTGGTGAAAGCACTGTGGCAGTGTGTTCCAAACATGTTTTCAAGAAGGGCCTTTCCCCAGAGCTGCTTCTCACAATACATTTCTGTGCAGGTTCAATTCCCTAAAGCCCTTCTAGGACTGCAGTCCATGTCCCTGAGAATTATTGGGTGCTACAGTAGCATTTAAACAAAAGAATAAGGAAGCAAGATTCCCCAGGCAAATACATGGTCTCTCCGCCACCTGCCAGCAGATTCAGTCACCTTCAACCCTGATCTGATCTTTTTTGCTTTTTTAAAATTTAGAATATTTCAAACATAAAAGTTCTTATCCAGTCACATGGATCAATAGGTAACATTGATACTATAAATAAAATGCAGCTCTGTGGGAATACATATTTGAGACCTCCCCGCCAGTAGGTCTACTTGGGACGTGTCACCTCCAGCACTCCCAGTCCTCTGTCACTGCTTTATTTTTTTCTGTAGTATTTTTCACTAATGTATTATGTACTTTATCTGTTTGTTTCTATCCCTACAGAATTTAAGCTATTTAAGCTATTTACTGTTTTATTCACTGCGTTTCCCTAACAACAATATCTGATACGTAGTATGTACTCAGTAAATATCTGTTGAATTAGTACAAAAATTTAATAAAGATTAGCAGGGCGCCTGGGTGGCTCAGTGGGTTAAAGAGTCTGCCTTCAGTTCAGGTCATGATCTCAGGGTCCTGGGATCAAGGCCCGCTTCGGGCTCTCTGCTCAGCAGGGAGCCTGTTTCCTCTTCTCTCTGCCTGCCTCTCTGCCTACCTGTGATCTCTCTCTCTGTCAAATAAATAAATAAAATCTTTAAAAATAAATAAATAAAGATTAGCAAAAGGGGGTTTGTGTGCCCATCACTCAGCTTAATTATTAAAGCATCCTATACATACAGATAAACAACAACACCACACAGAACAACTACATTATTGAAACTTGCATGTACCCTTCCCCATTCTGTCTCCTTATTTTCCCTCCCGAGAAATTATCGCTATCTTGATTTAAACCTCTTTTTAGCCTTTTATTTAGTGACTATTCTTCCTGCTTGATGTGTATTATGTGTTCCTCTTAGACAATTAGAAAATACGTACAAGCACAAAAGGAAAACATTTCCAGTAATCCAACCTGCCCACTGTTGTTTTAGTGCATTCCTGTTAGCTCTAGGACCTTAGGCAAAGTTCTTAACCACCGGACCATGGTTTCCTCAGTTTCTCATGTGTAAAAATGGGGATAATAATAGAATCAACTTCATAAATTGTGGAAAGGATGAAATGAATGTCCACGCAGAAAACTTAGCACTGGTGCCCAGGACTTACTAAGCACATAGATGAAAGTGATTATATAGCCTTTCAGATGGAGTCATCATTCTTTTTTGATTATAGACCTTCTGTAGTTTATAAATCCTTTTTGGGATTGATTTGGGAAGTATGCGGTCCTGGCCAACAGGTTTCCTCATTAACTAGTAGGCTTTATAGGCTCTGTAAAACATATGTTTTTGTGGAGCTCCTGGGTGGCTCAGTTAAGCCTCTGCCTTCAGCTCAGGTCATGATCCCAGGGGCCCGAGATTGAGCCCCACGTTGGGCTCCTTGCTCACTGGGGACTCTGCTTCTCCCTCTCCCTCTGCCTGCTGCCCCCCAGCTTGTGCTCGCTTGTACATTCTCTTTCTCTCTCTCTCTCTCTCTCTCTGTCAAATAAATAAAATCTTTTTAAAAAAACACAACATACATTTTTGTTTGAGAATATAATATGGGGTTGCCATGAACTGACTGCTGATTGCTCTCTCTAGGTGAAGAACATCATTTATCATGCAGTGAAAGATGCTGTTGGCACCCTCAAGGCTCATGAATCCAAACTGGCAAGGTCTTAGGCATGGATAAACTCCAGACTCCTCTGTGAAGCAGGTCTTTCACTCAAAACACATACAGGGAACGGCGGGCTTCTCTGCTGGAGCAGAGGCCCTTCACTTGGAGCCAGTGTGGTCAGTATTAACAAACTCTCCAGCCACTCTTTTCTACGCTGCCTCAACACTGACGGTTGACACAGGAAAGTCACACTGTTCACACACACAGTTTCAAACTCCAAGCCGAGGGTGCCACATCCCCATCCTGTGGTCTTTTGGGACTCTGAATTGCCTGAACATTGCTGGGCTTTCCTGCACATTCTCATGACTTGAGATCCATGGAAACCGGGAATGTGGGCACACCTTTTTTTTTCTCTCGTGCCTAGTGAAGTGGGAATATGTTTGGAGGTAGGCGAAATCCCATAACTGGTACAAGGAGGGCCTAACTGCTTAAATATGCCTGATGGAAGCCTGACAGTGTCTCTGCACGTGACCTCTGACACAGCCCATCCCAGGAGACGGGGTGAAGCCATTCCCCACAATCTCTCCCATGAACACTGGAGTCTTGCAGGACCCAGGGAGAACCCACTGCTTTTCCCAGGAGGCTCCAGGATTAGGAAATGTGTGTATTTAGTGGAAAATAGGTTTGTAGTGAAATAGTTACTATTTCATGAAAGTAGATATTTTTAGAATTTTTGAAATACCACAGTTGTTTTCCTGGATTATAAGGAAAGGCACATTACATTTAGTCTTCCTTTCAATAAAAATCTTTGAAGAAATATGATTTTTAGAAATCAACTGCCCATTATAGCACAAAATCAGCCAAAGCAGAATTTAAAAGAATTGGCTTTTTAGGATTCTTTTAGTTTTCTTCCCCTCCCATCTCAATCATATCTTGAGGGAACAGCCAACTAAGAAAGAACTTTGTAATGTCTGAGCTGCGGTGTGTTTTATGAATATGCACACTCATGACACAGGAACCATTTTCATTTTCACCTATTACCAGCGTTCCCGTGGGACTCCTCTTACACTTCCAAATGCAAAGGAAAGTTTGATTTCCTACATGAGGTTTTTTGGTTTTTTGTGTTTTTTTGTCCAGAAATATTTTCAGCAAAACTTTCCAACTCCGTGGAGTTTTATTAAGAATTTATTTGAAAATGATGGAATTCATTAGCCCATAGATACATTGGGAAATGTATCTTCTTTCCAACTGTACTGTAGTGCCCTGCAGGCTTGTTTATATGTTCACAGTTACTTTTTTTTTTTAAATAAAAGTCATTTACTGTAGAATACTTTTAATTTCACTTTCTGTATTTTAATTTTCTTGAAGGGCTGATTGGGATTTCCATGTTCTTATTAAAAATCTAACAAATCTGTTTGGAGTGGACTAAATTCTTCCTGTGCCAGCCATTCTAAAAAGCAGAGGCAGGTTGAGTGCGTGTTGAAGGTGGAGGGTGGTTCGTTTTCAGATCTTCATTACATTATTGCTTCCAATTACCCTTTGCTTCCTAAATTTGTGCCATTTTGAGAGCAGCAAGTGCCAGGTCATTGTGGTTTGTAGACTTGTGGGGGGGGGGGTTGTGAAGAGAAAAGGTCACTTGAGTTAGAAGGTGGGGGAAAAGATGAGTTTTCCACAGTTTATGCTGTGTGAATGGAATGGGAAAGGTGAGGTCTTGACCTTCCAGTGGCAGTCAGGAGTGAGGGGGATGGGGAATGGCACAAGCAAGGTTTTGGGCAATCGGTGACGGTGACAAGGTTCCTCAAAGCAGGAGGCCTGGCTGCCCACAAAGGAAACTTGTGGCCTTGGATCCACCTCAGAGTTGGTGGGAAAAGACCCAAGTGGCATGTTTGTTGTTGTTGTTGTTGTTGTTGTTGTTGTTTTAATCAAGCAGTAATGAAAGGACAGACTACATTCCCATTAGAAAAGGCCTTTTGAAGAGGAAGTTGTAAAGAATAGCAAGAGGGGTCATCAGAGGCTGCTTCTCCAGACCTTGTTGGAAAACATCTTCCAAAGTGTTTGAGCCTGGAAATACAATTATCAGGGTGGAAATAGACCATTATGTGGTTCAAGGATACTGAGTTTGAATAGAACCATAACTGAAATACAGAGCTCTGAGCGTGTCCTTTCAGCCTGGGTGGGCATGGGTCGAGGCTGTGATCACCAGAAGACTTACACCTCCACTTAAATGCAGAAGCTTTGAAATAGGACAGGAAAGGAAAGCAATGGGGAGAAAAGGGGGTTGTAGAGGTTGGAGCTTTGTTGCTTTGGTGAAAATCAGGAGGCGGGCTAGCCTACATTCTGGATATAAATGTCTTCAGAATTAGGGCATACACTGCTGCCAACGTTTGCTGGTGGGGGTGGAACTGGAGCCCCTGGATCCATCTCCAACCTAGGCACCAGGCCTCCAACTCTTCTGTTTAAAGAGGGTCTGCCTAGGGGCGCCTGGGTGGCTCAGTTGGTTAAGCAACTGCCTTCGGCTCAGGTCGTGATCCCAGAGACCTGGGATCAAGCCCCACATCGGGCTGCCCGCTCGGCGGGAAGCCTGCTTCTCCCTCTCTCGCTCCCCCTGCTTGTGTTCCCTCTCTAGCTGTGTTTCTGTCTGTCAAATAAATAAAATCTTAAAAAAAAAAAAAAAAAAAAAAAGAGGGTCTGTCTAGGGGTATTCCCCTTGAGAGCATGGCCTCATTCCCCTGCAAAGCTGAGCGAGTAACATCCTAGAAAAAGCAAATGGGAGCTGGGGTGGGGGGGAGGTGATGGGTCCTCCTCCAACTGGGGTGATTGGTGATGGCCAAGAAGGGGTAAGGTGGACAGAGGCAGCTATACTTGAGGAGTTATTGGGCAGGTGTCTTCACAGGGCCTGTAATGGAGGAGGACAATTTGCTGGTCAGCAGTTGGGAGAAGTGGCCTGATTAAAGTAGATTTTATGGGTTACATTTTAGCGGCATGACTTCAATGGTTTTGTGACCTTGGCAAATTATTGAACTTCCCTAAGCGTCCCATTTCCTTATCTTCAAAATGAGGATAATTATAACTGCCGTGGGGAATGGTAGTGAGGATTCAGTGAAATGATGCAGGTAAAGTTCTTACCTCAGGGCCTGGGTGTTAGTAAGCATTCAATAAATCATAACTAGTATTCCTCGGGAAATGCTTTAAGCCTTTCAACCTGGTGTGAGCTAGGATCTGGGGATCAGGATGTCAAGATGGAACCTGAAGGCCTGTGAGGAGCTCAAACTTGGGCTTGGAATCCAAGAAAAAGCGGAACAAGCGATTAGAGGCAGGCAGGGTGCTTAGGGTCAAAGGCGCATGCCCGGTGATAACAGGTGCAGGGGGCGCGCCGCAGCCGCCGCTGGGGCCTCCCCTTTAAGAGCCGCCGCCGCCGCCGCCGCCCACGGGCCGCCGCTGCGGCAGGGACCTCCCCTTTAACCGCGGCTGCTCCGCGCTCCGCGGCCCCCGCGGCGGCTGCTGCTGGCTGCGGCTGCTGCTGCTATTGCGGCTCCTGCTGTCGCCGCCGCCGCTCGACCTACGGCACCTGCATCCTCGGCCCGGGCGGGTCCTCCCCGGCCGGTGCCCCGCCCCGCCATGGTATCCTGGATCATCTCTCGCCTGGTGGTGTGAGTGCGGCGGTGGCGGTGGCGGGGCGCGGCCGGTTGGGAGGGGGATGGGGAATAGGTTTGCGGGGTGGTGAGGGGTTTTGAAGCCCTGGATGGACCGCTCCGTGGCTTCATACAACAGTCACCTAAAGGCACATCGTCCCTATTTGGGGTCCCCAGAGACAAGACATGGGTCTAGGATCCAGGACCAGAGGGGGCAGTATCAGAGGAGCCATAGCACGCTCAGCTTCTCATCCCTTTATTTTTAATTTTCTTGTTCCTTCATCCTCCTTCATCCTACCGAGGGGCAGCACGGCCTGATTTATGAGGGGAGGTCGCATGTCCCCTCCCCCACCTAGCAGAACTCGGCTGGAGGGACATCTCCGACCTGGGCCCTCATCTCCCTGAGGGGAGAGGGCTAGTGGAAGAGTGAGAGCAAGGCAGGGCCTCATCATGCCAAAGCTTGGGGCCATAGCTAGCAGCCTTGATCTCCTCCCTCTTCCACTGTCGGGACACTGGAGATGAGGGCACTTGCTGTGGAGGTCCCCCAGGGAGGACATCTGGGAATTAGGAAGCGGAGATGCTCGGAGGACAAAGTGTGGGGGGGAACCTGGAGAGAGTATGTGTGTTCAGCCTGGATTTGTGAAAGCCACAGAGCAGAGAGCGTTAGGTGGCCTTCATTCTGGGCTACCAGCCACAGTGTGGAGCTGTCCCTGCAGCCTCCCCCGGCCCCCAGGAAGGAAGCCTGCTCCCACACCGCACACTTTGTCCTTGAGGAGTCCACCCCCCACCTCATGTCCACAGGTCAGTTCGGAAGTATCCTACCTCTACAAGACTGTCCCTGTGAGAACAGGCGCTACCCACACATTATCAAGGAGCTGGGCCTGGCAGGGGCTCTGCGTGGGCCTCAGCCAACCCCTGCCCTGCTCAGGACCCTGCCCCCTAGCCTCCACTGTGGGAGACTGACAGCCCAGGATTCCCTCCCCCTTGCCGTCTTCCTGTTCAGTGCGGTTAAGTGCTTGTGTTCTGGCTCCCTCTAGACCCACTAGGGTCTCTTTTCTTCCTCCCTTATCCCACCCTAGAGGGAATCCTGGGGCCTCATACCTCCCCGTGGCCTTCAGAGAGGCTGCTTCTCTCTTACTTGGATGAGTTCCCTTGGGGCATCATTCCTCTTATTCCCTCACCTGTGCCCTGTATTTGGTCTCTAATGGGGTCAATACCAGGTTGTACTCCAGCCCGGGCCTCAAGCGCAGCCCCTCCACCTCTTGAGCTTGGTCTCAAGGCTGCTTGCATGAAGTAATAAACCTTTTTGCTCCTCTAGGGCCTCCTGCCCCTGTGCCCTCTGCTCCCCAGATCCCCAGAGCCACAGCAGTGCCCCTGACTGCCACATAGAGTTCCCTGTTAGGCGGTGTCACATTCCCTTACAGACCTGGCCCTTCCCAGCCTGGCTCTGAGACAGGGAAGTAGAGGTTAAGGGCAGATGGGTATGAGTGAGCATCATGTCTGGAGAAGGAAGACCCCTATGGCGGTGACCAGATGCCCCCCCCCCATTCCCTGTGATATGTTTATACATAACCCAACAATCATAGCTAAAGAGACCACATTGGACCCTCTGGCCTCTGGGTCTTTCTTCACCTAAGAGGCTGGAGAAAACCTGAATGAGAAAGGGAAAAAGGCATCACCCTAACCGTCCAGGGGGCCTCCACACTTGCGTATCACAGAGACTAAACTACTTTGACCATAACCACTGATCTGAGTTCCTCAGTCCCGCCGATGTGGCACTCTGGAGTTCTGTCCTTTTCCCCTTACCTACCCAGGGACTGACTGATGCAGAGCTGGGAGGGAGAGGCCACTGCTCTTGGCTGAGGGGACCAGTAACTCTGCCTGCCTCCCTAGGCTCATCTTTGGCACCTTGTACCCAGCCTATTCTTCCTACAAGGCCGTGAAGACAAAAAACGTGAAGGAATATGTGAGTTTGTGACACTCCATCTCCCACCCAACCCACATGGCAGAGATTTTTCTCTATTTATTTGACAGAGAGAAACACAGCCAGAGAGGGAACACAAGCAGGGGGAGTGAGAGAGGGAGAAGCAGGCCCCCCACTGAGCAGGGAGCCCGATGCAGGGCTCGATCCCAGAACTCTGGGATCGTGACCTGAGCCGAAGGCAGACACACAACCACTGAGCCACCTAGGCGCCCCCATGGGTCACATTACAGATGGGAGTAACGTCGTACCAATGCCTCAGCACTAAGGAGACCCTGCTTCCAGAAGGTTCCTGTGTGCTCCTTTCCCCAACCCTGTTGGGATCCATAGGCAAAGCTGAGATCCTTAGTGTCTGTTCCCCAGCACACCTCCAGCACAGGTGGAAAACAGACTTGGGCTCCTGGGTATTCCTCTGAGGCCCCAGCTGACACTGCCCTCTGTGCCTTCAGGTGAAATGGATGATGTACTGGATCGTCTTTGCCTTCTTCACCACGGCTGAGACCCTCACGGATATTGTGCTTTCCTGGTGAGGTCCAGCATCCCTGCCCTGCACCCCAGGGTCCAGGGTTTAGAGTCTGTACCCCATCAGCCAACCAAGATTGAGAGCCGAAGTGGAGCCCCCTTCCCTATCACAGTTCCATGGGGACCTGAATATCCACCCTCCCCCACACAGGCCTGGCTTGATCAGTAGAACGAGAGACAGAGATCCCACCTTTCTTTCTGGTGGCAGCCAAAGCACCCCCATAGAAGGCAGGTTATAGCTGTGTAGGTCTCAGTTTCCCTATTTGTAAAATAGGATGCAGTCTTATAAACTTTCGATGCTGGTGTTTCAAAGAACTTCTAGACTATGTTACAAGCACTTGGAGGACAGAGAATATCTTAATCACCTTATGTATATTCACAGCAGAAGCTCAAAAAGCGTTTATCATTTGAGCACATGCCTCTTGGAAGAGAGGACTAACAAAGCACAAAACATTGTAAGACAAAGAGAAGAGTTTTATGGAGAGGTAGAGGACAAAATCGTTGTAGATTATAAGGACCACTGGCATTTGAGAAAAACAGTTTTAGCAGAAGTTGAGTGGGGTCAGATTAGGAAAGAATAATGGGTTAGAAATTGAGGACAGTGAGCATAGATGCTTCTCATCACCAAGGAAAAAGCTTTGCGAGGACATAGGAGATGTGAAGGAGTCTGTGGCCTGAGGAGAAGGAGCCAGGGAATGGACAACAGTCCTTAAAAGCAAGACACATGTCATGACAGCAAGCAATGAGTCTTCCTCTTGGGGGAGGGCAGGATGACAAGCGGGTGAGAACCCAGGAGTGGACCCAGGACAGAGGAGTAGGAGTCTTCTGTCAGAGTGAGAGACCTGGAACGCTAAGAATAAAGTGTGCAGAGAGCCCCTGCCAGGGGGATTCCTGCTGGGGACCCTTCTCACCGACCCACTTGGAGTCTCCGCTGAGATGAGAAGTGCCCAGTCGCCCGAGCCACGTGGAGACCCCTGTGCACTAAGAGGTGGGGGGCCAGCCAAGGTCTTGCAGGGGATTAGCTCACCCCCTGACTCCCTATCCCAGGCTCTGCCGCTTGCCTCTGTCCCACCAACAGGTTCCCTTTCTACTTTGAGCTCAAGATCGCCTTTGTGATATGGCTGCTGTCCCCTTACACCAAGGGCTCCAGTGTGCTCTACCGCAAGTTCGTGCACCCGACACTGTCCAACAAGGAGAAGGTTTGCCCCTACTCCCAGCTGACTTTCTCGCCTGCCCCAGGCAGCCATGTACATTCATGGCTCTCCCTGTGGGTGCCCAGAACCTGAAGTGATCTGGTAGGGCCCTGGCCGCCTAGAGCAGGCCATGTCTTTGTCCCGGTGGGAACAAGGGCAGGGCAGGGCTTGGCCAGTGGGGCCCACCCCTTACCACCTGCTCTTTCCCCTGCAACCCCTCAGGAGATCGACGAGTACATCACACAGGCCAGAGATAAGAGCTATGAGACCATGATGAGGGTGGGCAAGAGGGGCCTGAACCTGGCTGCCAACGCCGCGGTCACAGCCGCTGCCAAGGTGAGATGGGGGGAAGACCCAGGCTCCCAGGACCCCACCTTGCTAGTTTCATGCCCCTGGCCAAGCCCCTTTGTGTCTACCCTGTCCTTGAGGCTGTGATGGTTTGGGGCTTGTACAACTCAGGGCTCCAGGCCTGGCTCTACCAGCCCCCGGCTGTGTGATTTCTGCTCTCTGGGCCAGCTTCCTCATCAGTCCAAAGGGAAGATGTGGTGGGCCAGCCTGTCAGTACTGCTGTAGGACAGGGTGAGGACAGCGTGAGGACAGCGTGAGGAAAACACTGAGCTCAGGGGATGTTCGTGCTCCATGGTGACCTCTATCTCCACCCCTCCCCTTCCTCCGGGTTCTCCCGGTGCGTGGTGGTGACCCTAGGGCCAGGGGGTGCTATCGGAGAAGCTTCGGAGTTTCAGCATGCAGGACCTGACCCTGATCCGGGATGACGACACGCTGCCCCTGCAGGGGCCTGACAGCCGCCTCCGACCCAGCCCCAGCAGCCTCCTGGACACCATCGAGGACTTAAGTACAGGCAGGGCCCCAGCCTGGGCACAAGGGCAGGGAGGGGGGGACCACAAGGGCATGGAGGCCAAGTGGGAGAGCCACCAGACCTCTGTTCTCCTTTGCTTCCCCAAAGCAGGAGATGACCCTGCCCTGAGTTTAAGGTCTAGCACGAACCAGGCAGATCTCCGGACAGAGACCTCTGAAGATGATATGGGAGACAAGGCCCCCAAGCGAGTCAAACCTGTCAAAAAAGTGCCCAAAGCTGAGGTGAGAGCCCAGGCCAGAGCTTGGGGACATGGCGGGGGGGGGGGGGGATGTGAGCCTCGGCTGAGCCCTCTGACATCCTCCTTCCTTCCTACAGCCACTGGCTTCCAAGACACTGAAGACCCGGCCCAAGAAGAAGACCTCTGGCGGGGGTGACTTGGCTTGAGGTCCTGACCCCCCACAGGCAGCAGAGCCCCTGCTTCACACGGTGCCAGTAGCCCATGCATCTCAAGCCCCAGGGCCCCTCCGATGGCTGCCTGCCCAGTGACCACTCCTCTGGAAGGGCTTGGAAAAGAGGAGGGAGGCCCTGCTGTGGGGGTGGAGGGTAGAGGCTGGAGGAGTCGCTGAGGACTGAGCCACCCGAGGAGGTGGGGGCTCCTTAGAGCCAAATTGCTCTTCTCCCTGCTCCAGTCCTGTCCCCACCCACCCAGTGCCTTGCCGAAGACCATGGCCATCCCCTTTTCTGAGTTCCTAACATGCTCCCACTGCTCTCTCTCGGGTGGGGGATGAGGGGCACTCACAGCCCAGAATGACCAGCGATGCGCCCAAAGGTACCTGGGAGACCAGGAGGGAGTGGGGAAGGCTTCAGAGAAACTGGCCAAGGGCTCCAGGCCTTAATGCGTGTTTAAAGGACCAGGATGGCCAGGCCAGAGCTGCAGCTGGAGGCATTGGGTAGGGCTGTGTGCTATATGTCCCCATTAAAAAGAAGTAGGGTTCTAGGGTTGTGCGTGTGAGAGTGTGTGTGTGTGTGTGTATTTCTGGGTCTAGGGTTAGGGGGATTTTGGGTAAAGGACTTGCCTGCCAGCAGCAACCACCCCCCACTACAAGCCCCAACTGGCCCCTCCCTGCTTTTAGCTCTCCTTACTCTAGGGCCCTCAGAGGACCCCAGCCCACCCTGAGAGGTTGGGATTCTTAAGGCCTCTTACCTCCTCCTCTGCCCTTGATAGCTTTTCACTTCCTCCCACTTCCGCCCTGCCCCGGTGCTGGGCTCCTCCACCTCAGGGCCCACTGTAGAGGACCCTGCTGAGCCAGCTTCTTTCTCCCTTACCTGGGGGCTCATCTTCCTTTCCTCCAGAGCCCTCTTCCTGTGCCAAGCAAACTGGCCCCACATGAGCAGACTCTTAGGAGCCCAGCCTTTGCCCCACACTCTACCCCAGCTTCTGCGGTGGCTTCAGTCAGGGCCAGGAGGAGTGTGTGAAGAAAAAAGAAATTTAGGAGCCAAAGGGCTTCCAATTCTGTGGAAAGAGGGTGCCCTTTGGATCTTTGGCACTGGATGAGCCAATAAACCAAATTCTGGCACCTCACGTGTTTCAGCCTCTGCTTTGTTCTTGCCCCTCCCATCCACGGGTGAGAAGGACCTCAAGTGAAAAGCAGGGCCTTGCTGAAGGAGGGAGAGGGGGAAGAGGTGGGACTGTGAGCCCCAGGAGTTCTATTCTCCAAGATACAGAGATGGGCTTCAGCTGGTTCAGTCTAGGGAAGTGGTCTGGAGGCTCAAGGTACAGCGAGGGGAGGGGCGCCTGGGTGGCTCAGTCAGTTAAGCAGTCAACTTTTGATTCCTCTCAGGCCCTAATCTCAGGATCCTGGGATCAAGCTCTGCTCAGCAGGGAATCGGCTTCAGGATTTTCTCTCTCCTCTGCTCCTCCCCTTCTTATGTGCATGTTCTCTCTCTTTTTCTCTCAAATAAATAAATCTTGGGTGCCTGGGTGGCTCAGTGGGTTAAAGCCTCTGCCTTCAGCTCAGGTCATGATCTCAGGGTCCTGGGATCGAGGCCCGCATCGGGCTCTCTGCTTGGCAGGGAGCTTGTTTCCTCCTCTCTCTCTGCCTGCCTCTCTGCCTGCTTATGATCTCTCTCTGTCAAATAAATGAACAAAAATCTTAAAAAAAAAAAATCTAAAAAAAGAAAAAGATACAGCCAGGAGAGTAGGAGGGACAGGACTTGAGGGCTAGGGGCCGCAACCCTCAAGGTTGTCTTGTCCCTCAGAATCCTGCCCAGAAACCCCCTCCCCCAGGGGGCCTTCTGGTACCTGATGGAAAGTGCCAGTGTAAGCTCTAAGGACAAAGACCTCCATCAGGCTCCCATGGAGGAAGGGATAGGGTTTGGGGGCTGCTGGGCAGGGTTGGGGGACTGGATGGCCACAGTGCCCAGAAAGGCTAAAGGATGTTGGAGGGGAGCTGTGAGCCAGAGACTCTGAAAGGAGGAGACAGATAGGCTGAGGGAAGAGGGGGTGATGGGGAACCAGCTTCATGGTGCATGTGTCTGACCCTGGAGACAGAAGGAGGACAGGGGACCAAAGCCTGGGGCCAGAGAGGCCGTCCCTGTGGTGCCAGGAGGGAAGGCTTGAGCCCTGGCTGCTGGGCTGGATTGGAGGAGAAAGGGAGGGAGGGTGCAGTATATGGGCCTGAGTCCTTAGAAGGTAGAGCCAACGCCATAGTGGGCCGGGGGGGACAACTGGCTGTGAATGAGACCTGCAAGGCGGTGCCCAGGGGAAGGGAAAGCATGGCAGAAGAGCAGAGGCAGCATGGGAGGAGAAAAACAAAGGAAAAAAGTGGAGAGGGAGGGGGAAGAGAAAGCAAGACAAGGAGGAGGAAGGGAGAAGGGAGCGGAGAAACAGCCGCACAGCCCTGTGGAAGGAAAATGGAGGTGTGGGGAGGGGCACAGCATGTGTGGTGGCCTGGCCCCGGGTCTGCAGAAAGCTTGCAGACTTTCCTGTCCCTTCCCCAGCATCACAGAGGTGTGTCCTCCTGCCACACTTGCGCCCAACTGACCAAGAACCTCCCAAACTGAGGTTGTATGGAGATAAGCTGAGAAACATCCTTTTCATCTTCCCTGGGATCCTCTGGTGCACAGACCTCGGAAGGTCATTTCTTTCACCACTGCCTCAAACCAAAGTGGCCCCTTTCTCTCCGAAAGGAGAAGATGTGTCAGGGTAGAATTCAGGGGTAAGACTTGCTTGTGCTAGAAAGATCTCCAGAGAGTAAGATGCTGCAGTCTCAAGCTAGCATCTGCCATCTGGTCAGGAAACCAGGGTAGGCCCCCTCTAACCTAAATCCCCTTTGCTACATAACACACACATGCACACACACACAGATACACACACCCGCAGTGACCAGTGGCTAAGGAGGTCACTGCCAGTTTCCCCATGCCAGGCTCTGTGCACATCTGGGTTTCTCTGTGTCAACAGGAACATGCTCCAATTTCCAAGCTCCTGGGTCCGTTGCCATGGAAACTTTCAGTCAGTCTCCTAGAACTCGGCACAGGGCCTGGCCCCTGTGGTGCAGGGGAGGAGAGGAGAGGTGGAGGGTGACAACGGGATAGAGGGAAAGGCTCCTGGGAGGGGATGGGGGAACATATTTGGGTCTAGGTGACATCTTGCTATCTCATTCCTTGGGACCACCTGCCCTCTCCAGTCTGCCTCAGTAGACAGCTAGGCCAGGGCAGAGGAGAAGAGATGTCAGAACAGAGGCTAGAGCTCTGTGGAGGATGGTTGACCTCTGCCTGGGTTGCCAGGGGGCACTAAGGGATATTAGCTTTTGAGTGAAAGCTGAGGTCTGTCTAGACCTATGTCCATGCTCAACCCACCTTGAGGACACTACACAGCCCTCCACCTGAGGTCCCTGGATAGAATGTTCTCAGGGCTGGAGCTGCTTCAGCTAGCTCCCCTGCCCTTCCTTGTGTGTGTCCCACACCCTGAGAACCTGCTGAAAATGGGATTTCCAGGCTGTGACGTCAGAGGAAAGCCAGTAGCAGCTCCAGCCTGTGCCAGCTCTTCCTTGATCAGCAGAGCTGAGCCGAGTCTTGATCAGCCTGGAGGAAAGATGGTTAGCAGAGGAGGGAGGGTTTCTGAGGGCTCTGGATCATGGTCCCCATATCACTGGTATCCATGATAATAGCGAGAGACAGTAATAGGGAGAAGCAGGCTAAAGCCACAGCTGGCTTCCTCACTGCCTTAAATTTCAGCCAGTTCGTGGTCATTTACCTCCCAAATTTGTCTAGTTTTTCCCTCTGTGCTGAGTCAGGCCTTCCTGTTGGAGGAAGGCACCTCAAGTATTAGAGAGATCTGGGTTCTGTCTGCGAACTTGTCCGGTAGCTGGGCTGGAGGCCGCGATGGATCGGAAGGATGCCTGCAAGGATGGAAAATCCCACTAGGTGGCGCAGCGTACTCTCAGTGTGGGATTTCCCACCTCTGGGGAGACTCTTGCTCAGTCTGCCTAAGGTCTGGTGAGCCGGGTGCCTCATGCCCCACTCCCTGGAGTTGGAGGTTCATGAAGAAAACATCATTGCAGGTGTATGAAACAGCTATGGATTCTCAAGCCATCACTTCCTAAGCCCAGCCTGTGTGCCCACACCTGGCATACTCCCCAGGGGATGGTCAGACCCAAAGGGCATGTACTCACCTTGGGTGAGGATCAGGCACCCTCCTGGGATCAGGGGAGTTGCCAAGCTGACTCTGGAAGGGCCCTACATCCCAAAGGATCCAGCGTGGGCTTCTGAAAGGACATCTAGAGGGGCTGCTGGAGCTAAGTTCAAGGTCAGCTGAGGAGAGGGCCCCTAGCGGTGGTAAAGGGTAGGGAACTTGGGAGGAGCAGGCTAGGCCCAGAGGGAGGGAAGTTCCCTTGGCTGCAGGGATTCTCTGGATATGATTTCCCTGATGGCTACAGTGGCAGTCCCAGGCCTGCCCTAGGTTTTCCTGTTCCCTACCCCTTCCCTTATTTTCATTTAGGGCACTGCAGGATTAAAAAAGGGGGAAAAAAGCGGAGACCCGGGATCAAGTCCTGCATCGGGCTCCCTGCTCGGCAGGGGGCCTGCTTCTCCCTCTCTCACTCCCCCTGCTTGTGTTCCCTCTCTGGCTGTGTTTCTCTCTGTCAAATAAATAAAATCTTTAAAAAAAAAAGGGGGGGGACCCTAATTTCCAAATGCCAGAATCCGAAGGTACTTTTGCAAGAGCCAAGGTCGGGGCTCATTAGTGACCTACCTTTCTCTGACCTCTTCCCCAAAATGACCCCACCAGCCCTGCGTCCCTAATGAATGACTCTCTCCTTTTGTCCTGGCCAGATGAGTGATCAATAAATAATGCTGCTTGAAATATTGATGGCAAGTTTTACACTAGCATCCTTCAGCTGTGCCTGTCATCGGGGAACTCGAGAGCTGACAGAGAAATGCATGACCCCCCAGAGAGCTCTCTCCTCTCTCTGCCAACAGAGGGTCTGTCTTTGCCAAAATTTCAACCTGTTACCATCTCAGCCAGAATCATGACTCATCCCCATCAAAGAGGAAGAGGGTAGGTCCTCTAGAGACTCAGCCAGCAACCTCCAACCTAAGAATTAGGTAAGCTAAACCAAGCAAAGGCCTTTCTTGATAACTTTTGTTTCAAGACAAAGAGATCCCATTTCCTCTGTTCCACGTCCATCTTAGACATGAGTGATGACTCAAAAGGAGACCTGCATGTCATTCCCTGTCCCCTAAGTCGACTGTTTAGAGCATGACCAGCAAGGAACCACAGGTTCCCAGACTCCTCTGGCCCAAGTCACTGTTATCTGGCTTTGTTCTCCCTCGAAGAAGGGGAGGAGAGAAGAGGAGCAGGTGGAAACTCTTGAGCCCTCTTGAGCCCAACTCATCCAGTGGGTGCCAACGCCCTCCTTGGCAGAAGCCAGGCACACTCAGATCTCTGTGTGCACGGGTCCTTCTGCCCAGGACTCTTGTTCTGCTCCCCTTGGTCAGCTCCTGTATGCACTTCAGGTCTCAGCTTGGATGTGACGTCCCCACCGCACCCCATGGGGTCCCTGTGGCATCCTACTCTTCCTCCCAACACCTCCCCCTGGTGGTCATTACCTACTTCCCCACCAGACTGAAAGCCAGAGCTTAGGTGATGTGTCTACCTGGCTCACCACTGTTTCTCCAGCATCTAGCCGACAGGAAACCCACGGCACATTTTTGTGGAATGTTCGAACAATGTCCTTGTAGCATTCTTCCACTCCAAAAGAAGTGGAGAAAAGCCAAGCTTCAAACCTCGGTGTCTCTCTGCTGAGCTGTCTGCCTGCACCTGCAGATGGGTGTCTAACCTAAACAGCAGCAGCCCAGAATTGCCTCCCTTGCTCTGACCCCCTGCTTGTGCTTATGCTCACTTGCTCTCCTTTCTTTCTCTCACACACACAGATGGAGTCAGCTTTCCAGCCACATTCAGTTCTCACTTTAATTCAGAAGCTAAATTGGGAAGAAGAGCAGCTTCACACTCCCAATTTAGCCTGGGAGAGAAAAAGGAAGACAGCCTGGATTTGCCAGGGAAAGGAGAAAGCTGGGTGTGGGGTGGGGGAGTCGAGGCAAACATACAGAGCCCAAGGGAAGACAATGAAACGCTCACCACCCAGCTCCTAAAAATAAATCATCCATAGGTATGACCCCAGAGTGACCCCTATTAAGCCTCTTTCCCAGAGAAGTGCAGCTTTTCAGGGCATTACCCCAGTCTAAGGGTGGGATGAGGGAAGCCATAGGAGACTGTGGTTATTAAAAGTATGGAAAGAGGGAGATACTGCTGCTTTGGTCACTAGTACTACAAAATCAGGAAGTCCGTTCTTAAATCCTCACTTTAATTCCTCTTGCGCTAGCTGATGGATGATAAATAAAAACAGAACCTGGGGGTGCCTGGGTGGCTCAGTGAGTTAAGTGTCTGCCCTTGGCTCAGGTCCTGGGATCCAGTTCCACCATCGGGCTCCTTGCTCAGCAGGGAGCCTGCTTCTCCCTCCGCCTGCTGCTCCCCCTGCTTGTGCTCTCTCTGTGTCAATAATAATTGATAAAACAAAAATCTTTTTAAAAAAGAGACACTGAGTCCAATGTCAGCTTGAAGACTAGGTTATCCCCCCATGATGGCTCTCTGAGGCTTGACCAGAGGGAAACTGAGTCCTAGAATTTCCAAAGATCCCTCCCTTTGCTGACAGGAACCCAAGTGCTGCTTCCGCCTGGAGTGCAGGGAACACCCCTCTGGGGACATTCCTAAGGAGAAAGATTTATTTATTTATTTGAATGAGAGCTGGAGAGTGGGGGTGGGTGGAGCGGAGGGAGAGGGTCTTCCAGCAGACTCCCCCCGCCATGGGGCTCAATCTCTCAACCCTCAGATCAACCCTGAATGGAAATGAAGAGTTGGATGCTTATTTGCCTGAGCCACTCAGGTGCCCCCATTCCTAAAGACTGGAGCTAACCCTTCCCACCTCTTATCTCCTCTTATCAGTATGATTTTTTGGAGGGAAGCTCTTCGTCTGGGTTCTGTATTCCAGCTTCCTCTTCAGTAACTCATTTTAACTTTGCCCAATTCCCATTTGGGTGGAGCAGATAAAAAGGTGATTAGATAAGAAAAAAGGGAAGACCCTTCCATCTAGCCTCTCCCACTACCCTATTGCCACTGTGTGAAGGGGAAGGGATGCCCCGTTACGCTGAGCTGCCTGTCGGTAAATTTGGGTGCCCAGTGTTCTTGCTCTCTGCCTGACGGGGAGGCCCCAGAAGGGAGTGTGTGAATAGCCACTGCCAAGGCCTTCAGACCTCGCCCTTTCTGGTGGACGACTGCATGGTTCCCTGGCTGATCTCACACGGGCACTTCACACCCAGCCTCCTGCAAAAGGGTCCCTTGGCTCTCTGATCGCTCAGAAGAACTTACATGGGTGGGAGCCAGATAAGGGGCTCCCACAGTCACTGTGTGTTCCCCACGATAGCACGTGTCACAATGTTGTGATTGCCTGTCTGTCTGTCTCCCCCACCAGACGTGAACTGGTCACCTTTTTACTTCTTTTTGTATCTTTAATGCTTAGAGGAGCAGATGTTTGATAAGGAACTGTTGAAATGACTTGTTCACCTGTCTCTCTGCCCTGCTTGACCTCTCACCCTTAGAGGGTGAAAGTTTTGTCCAGTTCGTTCCGGGCCCCCAGAGAACATGTGATTCTTGGCGTGAGCTAGGTTTCAACCAGAGGTTCCGACTATCTGGATCGGACTCCTCCCCCTCTCCCCCACTGCCCAGCTCTCTCACCTTAGTCAAGTCACTTGCCCTCTCTGAGCCCCCTTGTTCATTAATGAAACGGGAGTGAGAATGGTACCTAGTTCCCAAGGCACTGCAAAAACAAATGCCTGTCCAACATTTAGCACAGAGCCTGTCACATTGTAAATGTGTCTTGCGTGTGGGGTGGGGGTAGAGAATGCATTTAGAGATTAAGGAAAATCAGAAACAAGCACCCACCACTGACTGCTGAGTCCTGGTGTTTTAGGGTGGGGAGAGTGAGGCCAATGCCACAGTGGGGTAACCCCAGGGCCTGGCCATCCCCTCCTACCCTCCCTCTCCCACTAGGTCGGCAGAGTCCAAGCTCACCCACCATGAAGCAGAGCAGCCCCAAAGCTGGGCTGGGCGGTGGTGAGGGGCCAGAAATAACCACCGTTGCTATTCCTGTTTTTCTAGGCTGGATGGGAACGCTGCCTCTCTCATCTAAAGGCTGCTCTAGACTTCCTGCACATCAGTGGGCTCTTATGTAACGCTCCCCTCCCTCTGCCTGCCCAACGAGCTTCCAGAGATTTCTGTAGCCAGCTTTGCTGCACACTCAGCTGGGGGTGGGGGGAAGCAAAGAAGCCACCACAGGCCAGATTGTCCTCTAAGCCTAGGGTCCTGACAGCCCCGGGCCTGGGACAGGGGCCACATAGCACAGGGTAGAAGGACAGCAGCCATTCCCACCTCAGTGTTCACCCACTCACCATGCCCTTAACAGAGGCTCTGTGCTATCTCCCCAAGTTATTATGCCTCAGGGTTCTCCACTTCAGGCCCAATCTAATTATGTTAAGCAGACTCTGAGGACAGCAACCCAGACCCCAAATCTCTTGGGCAGATCCCCTAACCTTGGCCAAATCCTCCATGGTCTCTTCTTATAGGTCCTGGATCCCATCGGAGCATGCCAGGTCCCCTCTTCAGAGCCAGGGGACCCCTCTTCCTTAGGCCTCAGCATCACTCTGCATGGGCCCTTCTCAGAACTTGTGCTTCTGCACCTGTCCTAGGATTCAGCATTCTCCTCTGGCACCCAGTTTCACCATCTGTAATGGGAGCACATGAGATGGCTTCACAATCTGGGTGGTTTTCTCTTTCATCTCTCCTGGTCCTTCTTCATGCTTCCAAGCTTCCCCTTCTATCAGTGCACCTTCCGCCTCCTTCCCCCACTTTCCACCAGACCTCGCCTCTTCAGGTTCTTCCTCACCCCTTACAACCCTTCACAGGGTAGAAGCAGAGCTGCCCCCAGGCCTACTGAAGGCCAGGCCCTCCATATTTCCGGCGCAACCCATCAGCTATTGGAAAGAGTGACAGGCACCCCATATAGAACCGAAGGGAGAGTCACTTCCTGAGCCCCAGGCTGGGCCACTGCTGTGGCAAACCACGAACTAAGCGGCACAAGTGGGTGCTGACGTAGCCCGGGGCTGGGGAGGAGGAAGTGGCAATGGAAAAAGGGGCTTGTCTTCCTCTTAGAGCAGCAGCCTGCTCAGCCATGGGTCGAGTTTCTGAGACATGATGGTTCCCACCGGCTTTCACTTGGAGCCTCAGCTGCCATGGACAAGCTCCATCTGGCTCTCAACTCTGCCCCCTACTTCTCCCCTGTTTGTAAGGAAAGTTGAAGGTCAAAGAGTGTAGACGGCAGCTCAGACCTCACACCCCCTGAGAGCCTCTCTCCTCTTTCCCAGGACTTCTGGCACAACTCATGCAAGGGGCAAGGTATGAGTCCCAGCCTCATCCCTAATGCTCCTTCAAGTCCTGTAGATACCTGGGCCAGGGTGCAGGAGTGGTTCTGAGTCTTCTTTTCGTCTTCCTTAAAAGTCCTTCAGGTTCCAGACTGGTTGACCTATCAGGGTTGTTGGTCACAAGTACTCAACTGGCAACTGAGATTTGGCTCCTTGGGAGGGGTCTTTTTTCTCTGTCTTCTCCCCTTTCAGAGTCCCCAGTCTGGAGCAAACAGGAACGTGCCATTTGCCAAAAAATGGGCCAGATGACAATGGGGATAACCTGGATGCCTCCAGCCCTATTGCTGAGAAGGCAGGCCTGGAGCATAGCCCTACCCAGGGAGAAGGCTCTCAGGCCCTTCCTCTCATTGGTTTCCTAGTCACAGACAGGGCTAAGGTCTGGGCTGTGTGTAGGGGCCTTGGGCCAGCTCCTCCCACTGTCCCTGTGGAAGTTGTCTTCCAGGGCCATACAACCATGAAGGTAGAGCCAGACTGAGAAGGCCACCTCCAACTCTGTAGGAGCTGTAGAGGGCAGAACAAGGGAGATGAGGGTGGAGGGATATAGTTAATGGCTTCTCACAGCCCATACCTTAGACAGGGGGCCTAGGCTGACCACGGTCTTTCCCTCCTGAGGTCCTTGCCCAGCTGTCCCCTTTGCCTAGAACACCCTCCCCACCACACTCCCCTGTGCAGAGTTGGTTTCCTGTCATCCTTCATGTCTCAGCATAAATGTCACCTCCTCTGAGATGTCTTCCCTCACCTCACCAGTATGTTATACTTACCATAATCTGAAATCATCCTTTTAATTTATGTAGCTATTTACTTGGATGCAAGTAACCCACTAAAGGGCAATTTCCAGGAGGGTAAAATTACATCTACCTTCTTCATTGCAGAATCCCCAAGACCTAGCACTACCTCTGATATAGGCGGTGGCCAATAAACCTTTAAAAAAAAAAATGTTTTACTCAACCTTATCTCCTGCTATCTCTCAGTTGGAACCCTCTCTACCCCAGCCCATTTTTTTCCAGACAGAGCACACAAACACTGTCCTGGCCACCCTACTTTCAAGCCTGGCCTGCAGCTGCCTCACTTATTCACCACAAAGTTTGGTCCTTCTCATGTTTTCTTTCCTCCAAGATCTCTTCGTCATCACTGTCCCCCTCCCTGGAATCTCTCCCTCCTCTTACCTTCTGTATTCTTCATCATAACTGACATTTGGTGGCTAGTGGGGCTGCTTCCTAGTCTTAATTCTCTTGCAATGTGGAATCTAGTTTTCCTTCCACTCAAGTGTAAGCTCCTTAGAGGCAGGAGCCTCTGCCATAGGCCTTCCCAGGCCTTGCCCATAGAGTCTTCAGAAAAAATCTTTGTTGTGGTGGATGATGGGTGCATTAATCAGAAATTGCTGGGTTGTGAGAACAGAAACTGAAATGAGCCTATTTTATTAAATCAAAAATGAATGCATTGGCCTTCATAACTGAAAAGCCCAGGTTATATCAAGGACTCACTTTCTGCGTGTAGATACCTTCTGTTTCTCTCTGCATTGGTTTCATTTTCAGATAGGCTTTCCAGTCCTTATGGCAAGATGGCCTCCAGGCTTACATTCCTTTGGCTTAGTACCACCAGAGAGAACTTTTTCAAGGGTTCCACTGGCCTGGTTTGGGTCACGTGCCCATCCTAACTCAATCGCTGGAGCATCATAGATGGATGGCTAGGTATGGGTGACATACCCACTCCTAGATCTGGGAGGGGCTTATCTTCCCCCAACCACATGGACTGGATTGGCTCCCCAAAGGAAATTACTAGTGAGGAGCTATTATGAAAAGAAGGGGGAATTGTAACTGCATATGCAAAACAAAAGATGTAGAAGATAAGGACCTGAAAATACTTAAGGTCATCTTGCACACTAGAATCATAGGGGAATTGGTTTGCTTTGGCTGGGGTTAGGAGATGTCCTCTTGGGGCTCTGGGCAGCTCCCCCAGGACAGAAGGAGGATCCTAGGATGAGGAACCAACTCAGTTCTGGCACTCCACAAGCTCAGAGAAATTGTGACTCAGTTAGTCTAAGGTTAAAGCATTTTTCTTTTCAGAGTTCCACAGGTGACTCTGTTATATCAGCAAGGTTGAAAAATTCTGCTCTGGGAAATGATGTTGTACAGCTGCAAGAAAGATTCAGACTAGCTCTTCAGGACAATGTCCCCTGTGTTAGAATTGGAATGTTTCTCCCTCTCTGTACAACTTTTCAGAAAAGGGTCACTGGAGTTTGCTTGGAGGCTGAAGATGGATGGGTGAATTGTGGGTGACCCCGAGGGTCAAACGCCCCTGAAAATAACAATAGCCACTGTTTATTGAATGGCAACTGCAAGGCAGGCACTGTGCTTTGGGACTTCAGAGACTCAGTCCATATAAGTTTCAGTTTTTTTCACAACAGTCCTTCCACGTGGGTATCATTAACATTAATTCTACAGTTGAAGAAAGCAAGATTCAAAAAGGCTGAGCAAGGTACCCCACCAGGGAGTGGCAAAATGGGCATTCAGACACAAGACCATCTGATCCTGACTGGGAGAAGGCCTCAGAGAGGTGAATCACTCATGCCCCTAATGAAAAACGGGTAGGTGGTGGGAGTGGGTCCCTCACCCCACCCCAGGTTTTTGGGTTGGGGAGCTCAGACTTAGAGCACAGAGAGACAGGTTCATTGCTGGATTCCTTAAATAGATTTTTATAAGGAAATGTGTGTGTGTGTGTGTGTGTGTGTGTGTGTGTGTGTGTGTGTGTGTGTGTGTGTGTGTGTAAAGGCTACCGACGGATGAAGCCCCACAGTTTAAACCCCCTGACTCCCACCCGTTTGGGTTGAGACCCCAGCCCCGCCCCCTTCTGTCCCGTCGTCCTCAGCACCTTCCTTTCACACACAAACTTTCTGCTTGCTTTTTAAATTCAGAAAAACAGCACCTCCCCTAGATTCAGAGCTAGAGCAGGAACCCTCCCCTCTCGGAATCCCTGTTTTCTTTGGGGTGCGCACTTGAATGCTGCGGTGGTAATGGGACCGAGAGGGCTTCCCCGTTCACGTCCCGCTCCTGGGAGACCTGCAAAAATCATTCCCGCCTACTACCCCCCCCCCTCCGCCTACCTAAGCCTGGCTCGGGGAGGGGAGTGCTATCCTGCCCGGAGTCTGGGCGCCTCGGCGGTGGCGGCTCCCCAGGGACTGCAGGGAGAGCCCAGGCTGCGGCGCCTGCTCAGTTCGTGCTCACTGCGTCTGAGGCTCCCCCGGCCTGGCTCCGAGCCCAGCACCAGAGCAGGGAGGGGGAGCAGGAAGGCGGCGGAAGAGCCCACTCAGCCCCGGGCCCGGGGAACCGAACTGGAGAGGGGACCTCCAGGGGGCAGCACCAGGCCGCTAAGTAGGTCCTCTCTATGGCAGCCTAGGGGTCCCCAGATCGCCCCTAAGGGAAGCCCCCTTTTCAGATGCCGCACTGGCCGCTCCACCTCCATTTGTTTGGGATAAAGGTGGGAAAGTCTCCCACCACCACAAGGACCACCAGCTTCTGGTTGAGAAGCAGGTGGGCCATCACAACGCAAAGGGACATCGGGGATCATCCGGCGATTATTTCCTAGTCTCAGTTTCCCCAACTGACACGTTAGATAGGCATAGTGTCATTGGTCAAGGCCGGGAGGTCAACGCTCCGCCTCTCCTGGGCGGCCTCTGCCCCAGCCAGCCCAGCCACTCCGCCCCATAGCTCCCGCCCCGCTCCCACGGTCCCAGAGGTGGGCGGGAGGACCCTGGATGACGGTGGCAGAACCCCGGCCCGTCTCGCCCTCGCCCCCGCCCCGGGCCCGGGCTTCCCCAGTCCAGTGTCGGCTGGGGAGCCGCCTGAGACGCGGTGCACCTAGTTCTGCGCGCCCCGAGACCTCCACCCGGGCGTCCCCTGCTCTTGCGCACATTCGGGCTCCCGGCTTGGACCCAGGGAGGAGGGGGGAGGCAGGGAGCAGCAAGCAACGACCCGGAAACGCCATATAAGGAGCAGGAAGGATCCCCCGCCGGAACAACCCTTATTTGGGCAGCGCCTTATTTGGAACGGCCCGATTTGGCCGGGCCGCTTCCGGCTCCGGGAGGAGGGAAGAAGGCGGAGGGAAGAGGCGGGGGCAACGCTGGGAACTCCGAAGCAGCCTGGGTCCGGGAGTCCTCAGCTGAGGCTTGGGTCGTAAGCTTTCTCGAGGCCTGGGCGCCCAGGGTGCAGGAGCCGGCTCGGAGGCCGGAGTGCTGGACGACGGTGCCCACCGCTCTCGGATAGGGGGCTTCACGTCACTCCGGGTCCTCCCGGCCGGTCTTGCCATATTAGGGCTTCCTGCTTCCCATATATGGCCATGTACGTCACGACGGAGGCTGGCCCGTGGCGTTCCGGACCCTTCAAATAAAGGCGGATCCGGGGAGTCGCGAGAGATCCCAGCGCGCAGAACTTGGGGAGCCGCCGCCGCCGCCGCCGCCAGCTACCGTCGCCGCCAGCTTCCGCCACCACAGGACCGGCCCCTGCCCCAGCCTCGGTAGCAGCGCCGCGTCCACACCGGCGGGCGGCAAGGGCGAGCTTGGAGGCCCCACCTGCTCTCGCCTCAGTGTCCCCCGCGTCCCGCATGTGACCCGGCCAGGCCCCCCGGGAGTGTGTCCCCCGCAACCACGGCTTCGGGCTGCGCCCACCCGCCCCAAAACCAGCTCTCCAGCCCGCCAGTCCGGGATGGCCGCAGCCAAGGCCGAGATGCAGCTGATGTCCCCGCTGCAGATCTCCGACCCGTTCGGCTCCTTTCCTCACTCGCCCACGATGGACAACTATCCCAAGCTGGAGGAGATGATGCTGCTGAGCAACGGGGCTCCCCAGTTCCTCGGTGCCGCCGGAGCCTCGGAGGGCAGCGGCGGTAACAGCAGCAGCAGCAGCGGGGGCGGTGGAGGTGGAGGGGGCGGCAGCAGCGGTAGCAGCAGCGGCACCTTCAACCCTCAGGGGGAGGCGGGCGAGCAGCCCTACGAGCACCTGACCGCAGGTAAGCGGTGGCCTACGCCGAGGATTAGACCCTTCGCCACCATCCTGGCGAGCAGCCCTTCCCCACCGCCTCGCAGCACACCCTTCACCGCATCAGCAGTGTTCCTGGACCTCAGGGATGCGAGTGGGGTTTCCCTTCCCTTCCTCAGGGTCATGTGTTGAGGGATGCGTGGGAACATCCACCCTCACCCTCACCCTCCTGGTCCCCAGCGGTGCGCAGAGGAGCTAGCTTCTGTTTTGGATGGAGAGCTCGGGCTGCGTGGGTGGGTGGAGGGGGGGCTTGTTTTGAAGAGCAGTGCTGCGCCCCCCTTTCACCAGACAGGCTTGCGCTGCCAGCCGCCTGCCCCCAGGGAAGGGCCGTGATCCGTGCCCAGGGATGTCCTGACGGCCGGGGGGTAGGGGACGCGCACTCGCCGCGGCCGAAGGGGTGCTGGCGGGAATCCCTCCGTGGCGCAGCCGCCGCTGCGGAGCGCTGTGAGCTGCAGTGGAGGGGGATTCTCCGTATTTGCGTCAGCTGTTGTTGAAATGGGCTCTGCCGCTGGAGCGGGTCCAGGAACATTGCAATCTGCTGCGATCAATTATTAACCAGCTCAGGAGTCAGTGGTAGCCAGCCCGACCTCTTGCCTGGCAGCTCGGGTCCTTCTCCTCCTCCAGTGATTGCTCTTCAGTAACCAGGCCTCCCCTTCTCTCTCTCCTGCCAGAGTCTTTTCCTGATATCTCTCTGAATAACGAGAAGGTTCTGGTGGAGACAAGTTATCCCAGCCAAACCACCCGGCTGCCCCCCATCACCTACACTGGCCGCTTCTCTCTGGAGCCTGCACCGAACAGTGGCAACACCTTGTGGCCCGAGCCCCTCTTCAGCTTGGTCAGCGGCCTCGTGAGCATGACCAACCCACCGGCCACCTCATCTTCAGCACCATCTCCGGCAGCCTCCTCCTCCTCCTCTGCCTCTCAGAGCCCACCCCTGAGCTGTGCAGTACAGTCCAATGACAGCAGCCCCATTTACTCAGCGGCACCGACGTTCCCCACACCTAACACTGACATCTTCCCTGAGCCACAAAGCCAGGCCTTTCCGGGCTCTGCAGGCGCCACGCTCCAGTACCCGCCTCCTGCCTACCCTGCTGCCAAGGGTGGCTTCCAAGTCCCCATGATCCCTGACTATCTGTTTCCACAACAGCAGGGGGACCTGGGCCTGGGCAACCCAGACCAGAAGCCCTTCCAGGGCCTGGAGAGCCGCACCCAGCAGCCTTCACTCACTCCATTGTCTACCATCAAGGCCTTTGCCACACAGTCGGGCTCCCAGGACTTGAAGGCCCTCAATACCACCTACCAGTCCCAGCTCATCAAACCCAGCCGCATGCGCAAGTACCCCAACCGGCCCAGCAAGACGCCCCCTCACGAACGCCCCTACGCATGTCCCGTGGAGTCCTGCGACCGCCGCTTCTCCCGCTCAGATGAGCTCACCCGCCACATTCGCATCCATACGGGCCAGAAGCCCTTCCAGTGTCGCATCTGCATGCGCAACTTCAGCCGCAGTGACCATCTCACCACGCACATCCGCACCCACACAGGCGAGAAGCCCTTCGCCTGTGACATCTGTGGGAGAAAGTTTGCCAGGAGCGATGAACGCAAGAGGCATACCAAGATCCACTTACGGCAGAAGGACAAAAAAGCAGACAAAGGTGTTGTGGCCTCTTCTGCTGCCACCTCCCTCTCTTCCTACCCGTCCCAGGTGGCTACCTCCTACACGTCCCCTGTTACTACCTCTTATCCATCCCCAGCCACCTCATATCCTTCACCAGTGCCCACCTCCTACTCCTCTCCTGGGTCCTCAACCTATCCATCCCCTGTGCACAGCGGCTTCCCTTCACCCTCAGTGGCCACCACATACTCCTCCGTTCCCCCTGTTTTCCCGGCCCAAGTCAGCAGCTTCCCTTCCTCGGCTGTCACCAACTCCTTCAGCGCCTCCACAGGGCTTTCGGACATGACAACAACTTTTTCTCCCAGGACAATTGAAATTTGCTAAAGGGAAAGGGGAAACAAGGGAAAAGGGAGAAAGAGAAACACAAGAGACTTTAATAGCCCAGGAGGAGGAGATGGCCACAGGAGGGGGTTCCTCTGAGGTGAGATGGAGGTTCTCAGAGCCAAATCTTCCCCCTCTGCTCCACCCCATCATTGGCTTGGAAGGTCTGTTGGCCTGCAGTCCTTCTGCCCACTTGCCCTTCCTCCCCAGTTCCTACTCCCTTTGACTTCAGCTGCCTGAAACAGCCATGTCCAAGTTCTTCACCTCTATCCAAAGAACTTGATTTGCATGGATTTTGGATATATCATTTCAGTATCATCTCCATCGTATTGCCTGACCCCCTGCTCCCTTCAATGCTAGAAAATCAAGTTGGCAAAAATGGGGTTTGGGCCCCTGAGAGCCCAGCCCTGCACCCTTGTACAGTATCTGTGCCATGGATTTTGTTTTTCTTGGGGTATTCTTGATATGAAGATAATTTGCATATTCTATTGTATCATTTGGAGTTAGGTCCTCACTTGGGGGGGGAAAAAAAAAGAAAAGCCAAGCGAACCAACAGTGATCCTTTATTTTGTGATGATGCTGTGATGATTAAGTTTGAAGCTTTTTTTGAAACAGCAGTCCTTGGTATTAATCTGAGCATGTGTCAGAGTGACGTTCCGTTATCCTTTTTGTAAATACTGCCCGACTGTACTCTCACATGTGACAAAATACGGTTTGGTTTTTCTTCTTTTTTTTGAAAGTGTTCTTTTTCTCGTCCTTTTGGTTTAAAAAGTTTCACGTCTTGGTGCCTTTTGTGTGATGCGCCTTGCTGACAGCTTGACATGTGCAATTGGGAGGGACGTGCTCACCTCTAGCCTTAAGGGGGGCAGGGAGTGATGATTCGGGGGAGGCTTTGGGAGCAAAATAAGGAAAGAGGGCTGAGCTAAGCCTCGGTTCTTTAGAATGTAAGAAAACAAAATCTAAAACAAAATCTGAACTCTCAAAAGTCTATTTTTTTAACTGAAAATGTAAATTTATAAATATATTCAGGAGTTGGAATGTTGTAGTTACCTACTGAGTAGGCGGCGATTTTTGTATGTTATGAACATGCAGTTCATTATTTTGTGGTTTTATTTTACTTTGTACTTGTGTTTGCTTAAACAAAGTGACTGGCTTATAAACACATTGAATGCGCTTTATTGCCTATGGGATATGTGGTGTATATCCTTCAGAAAAATTAAAAGGAAAATAAAATAGCTGCAGTTGGGTGCGTGTTTCCTGGGTTACGGTGGGGGCCCTTTTGCCACCTTTTTTTTTTTTTTAAGATTTTATTTATTTATTTGACAGAGAGAAACACAGCAAGAGAGGGAACACAAGCAGGGGGAGTGAGAGTGGGAGAAGCAGGCCTCCGGCCGAGCAGAGAGCCCCATGTGGGGCTCCATCCTGGGTCTCCAGGATCATGACCTGAGCCGAAGGCAGTCGCTTAACCAACTGAGCGACCCAGGTGCCCCTGCCATATTTTTTTTAAGATTTCTTTCTTTCTTTTTTTTTTTTTTTTTTAAAGATTTATTTCTTAGAGGAAGAAGAGACATATCATGGGGGGAAGGGCAGGGAAAGAGGTTGTTGGGTTTTTAAAAAATATTTTATTTATTTATTTGACAGAGACACAGCGAGAGAGGGAACACAAGCAGGCGGAGTGAGAGAGGGAGAAGCGGGCTTCCCACAGAGCAGGGAGCCCAATGTGGAGCTCGATCTCAGGGCCCCAGGATGGTGACCTGAGCTGAAGGCAGGTGCTTAACAACTGAGCTACCCAGGGGTTCCCCCGGGGAAAGAGAGTCTTAAGCAGACTCCTCGCAGAGCCCCCTGGGAGGCTCCGCGTGGGGTTGGAGGCAGAGTTTGAGTTGGGGCTCCATCTCACCATGGGAGATTAGGACCAAGCTGAAACCAAGAGTTGGTTGCTTAACTGACTGTGCCGCCCAGGCCTCGGGTTTTTTCCATCTCTACTTAGGGCTTTGAAGGGCTTTTACAGAGAAAGGGAAATTCCTTTTTTTAATTTAATTTTTTTATTTTTAAGGTCTTATTCTAAGTAATCTCCACACCCAGCATGGGTCTTAAACTCACAACCAGGAGATCCAAGAGTTACATGCTACTGACTGAGCCAGCCAGGCACCCCAGGACAAGGAAATTCCATTCAGAGTCATGCCTGCTGTGTGTCACATGAGTGAATTCTTTAAGAACTGTGTGTGGGTCTCTTCTTGATACTGGGCTTCAATCTGGTGGACCGCAGCCTTATCTTGTTAATTAAAGCTAAAGAAGGCCACAGGCAGAAATGGAACATAAGTGCCCAGAGATGGGCTATTCTCTTGGCCCCACATATTTGGCTGGCCCTGCCCCACATTCTCTACCCAGGTTTGGAGAAAGCTAAGTTCTTGGGAATCCCTGCTGTATACACTTGGGAGAGATAAAGGGTGGGTACAAGGGCTTTGGGAAATAGTAACAAGGCTGGAGCTGACTCAACCTCTCCTTCCCATCCTCCCTATACCCAGAAACCTGAGGGCGTTGAAGAAGCCTAGAAGAGGTGAGGGCCAGTTCTCAAGCCAAGAATCCTTCCAGGAAGAAATCTCATTATGTGCCAGCTGGAGCTGTGATCCTTGGCAGCTTCCAGGAATACAGGGCAGAGTGGGCAGGAGGCTGGCCTGGTATTTAAGGTTCCCATCCAGACCAAATCTGTCTCCATTGTGTAGGAGGCCTGAGGTGCTAGGTTCCCTGGCCCCAGCTCCCTGATGGTGCACACTTGTGGCTGGACCAATTCTTAGGGGCTTATTAGCATCTGTCTGCTCTGTGAGAGGCCTTGAGCTGGTCACAACAATGCAGATTGTCACAGATGTAAGCCAAAAATTATAACATGGTGTTATGTTATATAATGTGGACAAGTGTGGTTCTTCTCTGAGAGAAGGACACCCAACCCACTCAGGAGCTTAGGAAAAGTGGAAAAACTGAGTTGGGAAGGCTAAGTAGGAGTCAGCTCAATTGACTTGCTTTGTGTGTGAGCCAGGGAGGGCGTTGGTGACTCTTTGCCTGGGAGAGTGAATGGATTGACTATTGAATGCAAGCACTACCTTCAGCCCTGATTTGAGCCTTTTGTGAATTGCTCAGGCACCACCATCCATTGGTGATTTTGGGTGCAATAGATTTGATGTCCTTGAAATCCCAAGCCTTGGCTCGCCTCTCAACTTCTGATCCTCCCAGTCAAGGACAGGGAAGTACCTTCTATACCCAGTATGGCGAACAGGTCTCCAGTGGAGTTGAGGTCTAAACTGCTCCCCTCCTTTTCCCTCTGAGGGAAAGGTTTCCCTCCTTTCCCTCCCAGGTTACCCATTAACAATGCTCCTGAGGCCAGGGGAATTCCAGCAATCTCCTTGCATTAGCCCAATTATTTCTTTTCCATTCTAGCCCTCAACCACCAACACTGTTGATCTCTGCCCATTCCCATGACTCCTCAGCATGGAGCAGGAGGAACCAAGCCATCTTCCATAGCTAAGGGTACATCCCTGTGAGCCTCCTGGCAAAATTGCAAGGTTCTGATGAGACAATATTTGTATTGACACACCTTTTTCCAGCCCCACCTACCCCTCCCCATCTCACTCTGGGTTCAGGAACACAAGTCCATGCCTGTTACACATTCTTAATAATTTCTCACCAGACTACCAAGGCGGGCAGTGGGGGTGGGGGGGCATGAGCGGGAGGGAGAACATGGCAAGAATAAAATATGAAAGAAGGAGCAAAAAGACTCTATTCCTTTAAAGCAGAAAATCTCCTCTGTTAATATTACAATGCATCAGAATCAGATTCCCAGGCCCTCTTCCTAGGGCATCTTATTCTTAAGGTCTGGGATGGGGTCCTGGAACTGGTCTTGATAACATCCACGCCCAGCGATTCTGACGCAGATGGCTTGTTGAGAAATTCTGCCAAGATTGCTAGCTCATTTTTATTAGTCCTGTCACCAGGGTTCCTTTGGATTCTGCCACTAGAAACTCAAGTTTCTCTGCATAGCCGAAATACAGCAAGACTAAAAAATTGCCCCATTTTACAGTCCTATAGTATTAAAAAAAAAAAAAAAAAGGGAAAGTGTTCATTTTAACTCCTGCTCCTGTGAGGGAAATCTGAAACCAAGAGCATAGGGCAATACTGATAAAAGCTCTAGCATCATCAAAGCTGAGGTTTAGGAAGGGACCCAGATAGTGTTGAATGATTGACTGTTACCTGCGGACATTGTCTATGCTTCAGGGATGTGGAGGACAGAGAGGAGTGGGGTGGAAGAGAAAAGCGGGCAGGGAAAGTTGACCAGCCAAGGCTAGGATTAGATTTTAAAGGAAAAAAAGAACCAGGGTTTAAGGACCCTTGGCCCTTCCTCGTAGTACCTGAGAGACACTCTTTTCTCTTGAATTTCAGGAATGTTGAGCCTTATCTTTTTGGAAAAATTCGAAACGCTCAGAAACACATAGCTTAGCCTGGTTTTCAGGCTGGATTTAAGGTGTGTGTCCTTCTACCACCCTACTCTTGGAAACTCCAACCCCAGGAAGAAATGGAGTCAGGGATGGATACTATAGGGTTAGAGGTAGTTCCTGCAGTGTCCTCTTCTCTCTCCATTCCCACTCTTTTCCCTGGTTCAGGCACACTTGGTTTAGTTTGCAAGTGGAAGATCAAGCAGAGTGAGATCTCAGTGGTCCTAAGGGAAATGAGGCCAAGTCTAAAAGAATCAGGCGTTGAGCAAATAAGGTTTAAACATTTTACCCGTAAACCTCCAGGTACTAATAAGATTTTTGCACCCAAATAGTAAATCTAGCCCTCCCCTGTAGCAATTTTTCTTCCTATCTCCTTTTTAATATTACCAGAACCTAGGAAAGCCTTTTGAGGCAAAGCTTACTGGACAAGTTCTTTTGGGTCAAATTGGCAGCTCCACTCCTCATTTGCAAGAAAATCTATTCCATCTTTCTTTTCGGGAGCTCTCTCCAACAAGCCCATGCTCCTCAGTGCTTCAGTTGTTTATTATTATTATAGCTTCACTGAGGTGCAATTGATATAGAATAAACTGTACAGGGGCACCTGGGTGGCTCAGTTGGTTGAGCGACTGCCTTTGGCTCAGGTCATGATCCTGGAGACCCGGGATCGAGTCCCACATCATGCTCCCTGCTCAGTGGGAAGCCTGCTTCTCCCTCTCTCAATCCCTCTGCTTGTGTTCCCTCTCTGGCTGTGTTCCTCTCTGTCAAATAAATAGATAAAATCTTAAAAAAAATAAACTGTACAATTTAATGAGTCTGGATGTATGTGTTCACAGGTAAAACTGGAACCACAATTAAGATAATGAACATATCCATCACTGCCCCAACTTTCCCTGTGCCCCTTGGAAATCTTTCCTTCTTCCATCCCTATCCCTGACGTAACCACTGATCTGTTTTCTGCAGCTGTATAGATCAGTTTACACTTTCTGATTTCTGGAGTTTCATATAAATTGAATAATTCAGTATGTACTCCTTTTGATCTGGTTCTTTTTTACTTTTTTTTTTCTCCTTTTTATTTCTGAGGAGTATTTCACTCTATGGCTATAACACAATTTGTTCACCCTTTCATCTGTGGATGGACATTAGGGTTCATTCCCTTTGGGGCTATTATAAATAAAGCTGCTGTGCACATCTGGGAATAAGCCTTCATGTGGATGTGTTCCTATATATTCCACCATGTCCTGGCTCCTTTTCCCCACCATGTCCCCATTTGCTCACCTTCCTCTTGCTAGAAACAAAAATCACCCTCTTTCCCCATACCCAAACAGTTAGGGCCCAGCTTCGTTTAATTTTTCCTCATATTGTGCTTGCTTCGGCAGCACGTATACTAATTTTTCTCACGTAAACAGAGCCAGCCCCTTCATCATTTTTTTTTAAAGATTTTATTTATTTGACAGAGAGAAACACAGCCAGAGAGGGAACACAAGCAGGGGGAGTGAGAGAGGGAGAAGCAGGCTTCCCGCTGAGCAGAGAGCCCGATGTGGGACTCGATCCCAGGTCTCCAGGATCATGACCTGAGCCGAAGGCAGTTGCTTAATCAACTGAGCCACTCAGGCGCCCCTCCCTTCATCATTTTTATTGCCCTATTTCACACTTGATTATACCTTCCTGGTAAGGAGACATTTAAGGCTAAGCAAGGTATGCTGTTGTTATTTATTCAGCTTTGCAAATGTACACGAGTCTTTGGTGATACTTGGGGTAACTGGTCGTGGGCGGGCTACATACTGATGAGGCCCTTCGACCTCAAACAGAGAAAGGGACTCAGCTCAAATGGTGTGAGAGGCTGCCCTGGAATACTCATCCTGAGAGACGAGTTATCAGTTCATGTTATCACTATCTCCTGTGGGCTCTTCCCTGGATCAGTTTTCTAGAACACAGGCCCCACTCATGTATTAGTGGTCAAAACCTTATCCTGCTGGGTGCCTGGGTGGCTCAGTGGGCTAAAGCCTCTGCTTTTGGCTCAGGTCATGATGTCAGGGTCCTGGGATCGAGGCCTGCATCGGGCTCTCTGCTCAGCAGGGAGCCTGCTTCCTCCTCTCTCTCTGCCTGCCTCTCTGCCTACAGGTCAAATAAAAAATAAAACTGTCAAATAAAAAAACAAGACAAACAAACAAAAAAAACCCCTTATTCTGCTGAATTCGCACTTCTCAGTTCTGAGGTAATTTTTTTTCTTTTCTTTTGTTTTCTTTTTGTTTCTAAGATTTGATTTATTTATTTGAGAGAGAGTGCACACAGGTCAATGGAGAGGCCCGGGGAGGGGCAGAGGGAAAGGGAGAAACAGACCCCTCCGCTGAGCCGGAAGCCCAGATGGGGAATTCCATTTCAGCACCCTGGGATCATGACCTGAGCCAAAAGCAGATGCTTAACCAGCTGAGCCACCCAGGCGCCCCAGTTCTGAGATAATGTAACTACAACTTCTCTGTCTCTCTTCTTTGGGCCCAGGGAACCTGGAACTGCAGAGCAGCCCAAGAGAGGAAAGGCAGCTGAGGCCCTGTGGTCTCAACTGTGATCAACTGGCACTAGTTGCCTGCCTGGGTATATGCTGGGCTTGGCGTGAGGAGAGATGGCTTCACTTATTGTAGAAAATTATCTTTGATAATTGTCCTTTCCAGATAGGCAATAGCAAGTGAGCAAGTGTTGGTGAGATGGAAGAACTGGAACCCTCATACCTTGCTGGTGGCCATATAAAAGGTACCACTTTAAGAAACAATTTAGCTGTTTCTTATACATTTATACATACACTCACCATATGACCCAGCAGTTCCATTCCTGGCTATGTACCCAGGAGAAACAAAAACACATTTGTACAAAGATATGAATATGAATGTTCATAGCAACCTTATTCATAATAGCCCCAAAGTGGAAACGGTTCACATGTCTATTCAACCAGTGAGTGGGTAAACGAGTTGTGGTATATCCAAACAATGAAATACCATTCTGCAATATGTGTGCTTCAACAGAGATAAAACGCAAAAGCATAGCGATTTTTTAAAAGATTTTATTTATTTGACAGACAGAGACACAGTGAGAGAGGGAACACAAGCAGGGAGAGTGGGAGAAGGAGAAGCAGGCTTCCCGCCGAGCAGAGAGCCCGATGCGGGGCTCAATCCTGGGATTCCAGGATCACGACCTGAGCTGCAGGCAGCCTCTTAACGACTGAGCCACCCAGGTACCCCCCAAAACGTGATGATTAAAAGTTTGGTGCACACTATATGATTACATTTTTATGAAATGTCCAGAAAAAGTGAATCTATAGAGAGAGCAGACATAGCCCTCTAAGATTGTGATGCTGATTTGCAAGCTGGAGGCCGAAGGGCTGACCCTAGAGTAGTGAGGGCAGAGGTCCTCCTGATTCTCACTTAGGGATTCATTTTGAAGGAAGGGACTTTAAAAATCTGGCGAGGCAAATGGATGGAAATAAGTCTATCCTGAAGTGTCTTCTCCTATCCCAGGTAAATCAGTCTGCTCACTGGGTTTAGAGGGCCTCCTCCCTTTCCAAACTTACCAAGAAGTCGAGTTTCTACACAACCAGTAATAGGTGCCCTCCTCAGAGAAAATGATTTCAGCCTCTTCCAAAGCTCATTTCTCCTCAGAACCGACTTCTCACCCCAGAGCCTTTTCAGATCCAATAACCAGACTCCTGAGAACCAAATTGTTCTTTCTTTATTTAGCCGATGAGTGGAGCATCTACTGTGGGTGAATAGGTCTAGGGGTTTTGGAGGGGGTCTGGGAGAAAGAGAGAAAAATCCATCGCAGTCTGCCAATCACCTTTTTTTTTCTTTTTAAAAGATTGTATATATTTATTTATCTTAGAGAGAGAGAGAGTGTGGAAGGGAGGAACAGAGGGAGGGGGACAAACAGACTCTATGTGGGGCTCCATGCGGGGCTTGATCTCACAATCCTGAGATCATGACCTGAGCCGAAACCAAGAGTCACACACTTAACTGAGCCACACAGATGTCCCAACTCTGAATCTCTTTAGAGCCAACTATGAGTTTCCTCAAACTGGCTTCTCAGAGGCAGTGAATCTCCTCTGGCTGCCTTATCACAACCAATTTTTCAGTCATCTCAATGCCAGCATCTCCAACTGTCTTCTCAGAACCACCTATCTAGAACTCTCAGGTCCATTTGAATTATAAACCTTCTCAAATCAGTGATGAGGCCAGCAATACCTTGAGAGTATTCCTAATCTCTTCCTCTGAGCAGGGAACCCATATACTGTGTCCTTTAAAAAAGGGGAGTGATTAAGAGGGTGCCTGGCTGGCTCAGTTGGTAGGGCATGTGATTCTCGATTTGACGGTTGTGACTTTGAGCCCTACATTGGATGTAGAGATCACTTAAATATAAACTCTTTGGGGGCACCTGGGTGGCTCAGTCGTTAAGCGTCTGCGAGCTCAGGTCATGATTCCAGAGTCCTGGGATCGAGCCCCGCATTGGACTCCCTGCTCAGCGGGAAGCCTGCTTCTCCCTCTCTCACCCCCCTACTTGTGTTCCCTCTCTAGCTGTGTTTCTCTCTGTCAAAAAAGTAAAATCTTTAAAAAAAATTTTAAAAATAAAAAATAAAATCTTTTTTTTTTAAGATTTTATTTATTTATTTGACAGAGAGAAACACAGCCAGAGAGGGAACACAAGCAGAGGGACTGAGAGAGGGAAAAGCAGGCTTCCCGCCAAGCAGGAAGCCCGATGTGGGGCTTGATCCCGGGTCTCCAGGATCATGACCTGAGCCAAAGGCAGTCGCTTAACCAACTGAGCCACCCAGGTGCCCCTCAAAATTAAAATCTTTAAAAAAATGTAAAAAAACAGAAAAAAAGAAAACCATTCTATTTATGAAAGTAAAGGGAAAAATTAGACTAAGCAAATAATTATTTTCTAGAATCTGGTGTGATGTGGGTGTCATCATGAAGGTCCTCTGAAAGAGTATTCTCTCCTCCTGCAGGCACCTGCTGCTTCAGTTGTAAGGTGTTAAAGAAGAGTATGTAAGGGCGCCTGGGTGGCTCAGCAGGTTAAAGCCTCTGCCTTCGGCTCAGGTCATGATCTCAGGGTCCTTGGATCAAGGCCTGCATCGGGTTCTCTGCTCAGCAGGGAGTCTGCTTCCTCCTCTCTCTCTGCCTGCCTCTCTGCCTACTTGTGATCTCTCTCT